>JAOWAN010054517.1:0-13121 GCA_028566635.1 Lobelia cardinalis
TACATTTTGGACACACTCTATGTACATTGTGGGCGCTCCGTGCTAGGAGCGCCTAGGCGCTCGGTATATTTTGCAGGGCAAATTAAAGTACGGAGTTGAATCAAGAGTTGTATATATATGTTGATGTTCACTGTACGATCGGAACCAATGAGTAACAGGGAGATGATTAAAATCGGTCCTATCGGACGAAAAAATTCGGGAAAGAAGTGGGAATTGCGTAGCAAGAAAATCACACAAATTCTCATTTGGTACGGAGAAAATATTATCAATGCTATCCGGTTTCAGTTTGTGAAGGATGGACGCTTGGTTTTGTCTAATTTGCATGGACGTGATACTTTTGCAAACAACTTCATCGCTGTAAGTCTTAAGAAACTGTTCCTTCTTAATTTCTTTCGATCATGTCTTAGGTAAATTTGTATGTATATTAATTAATTATATGCATGTCTAATATGACTTCTTTTTTGGGTTTTTTTGGAACTAATAAATGAAACAGATTACGATTGATCATCCATCGGAGTTTATTGTTGAGTTAAGTGGTCAGTGGAACGATCGCTGCAGGAGTTACAACTCTTCGATAACATCTCTGACGTTTGTAACTAATCTGCAAACTTATGGACCGTTTGGTAATCACGGCTCTGCTGGAAGTCATGAGAAGTTCCAATTTCAGATCGGAGGAGAACATCAATTTGGTGGATTTCATGGAACTGCTGATGGTTCGGGTGGCTTGAGGTCAATTGGTGTGTATTTAAAGTTACCAACGACCTTAAGTCCTCAAAAGGGTTGTTCTACTGATAGAACTCTTCGATCAGCCAAAGACCGAAGAGCAATGCAGCTGATCTACGTACATGTGCATGTTAATATTAGCGCTACTAGTGTTTTTTGCTTTTATTGCGGTTTAGGGCGTGCTTTACATCTCTCTCTCTCTCTCTCTCTCTCTCTCTCTCTCTCTCTCTCTCTCTGGCAAAAAAATTAGGTTTAATGCAAGTATTGCTAAGTTAATTTATTTGTACGCTGGCTGCCCATCACCTTGTTAACTGTCCACTACCCTGGTTTTGGTTTAACGAGGGTCAAGCTTAATGTTGCTCTTTTTCTTGGGTTGGAAGTTTTACAGCATATATATGATTGAAACTTGAATCGTAGCTTGCAACAATTCTGGCACAATCGACTTTGATATATTTGAGCATTTTTTTGGTTGGGGGAACGCTCTATCCACATATTTATGAAGTGATCAAGTCTTTAAGCGGCTTCACCAAATCATGAACGAGGCGTTACGTGTATATCCAAAAAATATCATTTCATCAAATACAAAATAATTTGCTTAAATTTCTATGGCGAATGATTAATTTTGTGCTATCATGTTTTAAGTTACAATATTGTGTTAATAAATAAATAAATAATATAAATTTCTGAACTTGTTAATTTTAAGCTTAAATTTACTTTAGGTTCATTTTGGGCTATCAAAGTTTTAGGTTAGTGAGCGATTATTTATAAAGCATATGGATACTTACTCTTTAATACATATAATGTTTTGATAAATACAATAGTGACAACTTCATAAATGGACTCTCAAACTTTGCGATTTCTGCAATTAGTCCCTTTACTTTGGACTTGACCAATTTTCGTTCAAGTTTGGAAAAAAGGGACGATTTTGGTCCCTGTCGTCAATTGACCGTCAATTTGGCGGTTAAATCGGGATTCGCTATTGTTCCCCCACTAAGCGTAGTCCTGTCACTTAGGGATATTGAAGCGATGATGTGATGGTTCTCATTGTTCATGTGTCGTGCACGTGATTATTTAATCAGGGACAAAATTGGAAACACATTAAATAAATTTTTTAATAAATTAATCAAATCATTTTATCATTTTCTGAGTATAAATTAAGAACTCTTCTCCGGCGACAATTACCTTCTCTGGCGATGGCGACGAACCCGATCGAAGCTATGCAGATGGAAAGTAAGGGGAACACGAAGAGGAAGAAGTGTTCTTTCCATCTTCATTTCTGGCACTCTATCCGGCGAGTTGCTGGCTTGCTGCACAATTCAGATTTGGCCCAACAATCAAAAACCAACAATATAAATCCCAGATATGGTGTCTTGCTATCAGACCCAAAACCAACAACCAACAATCAAAATCATAGGTTCTTCTCCATCCTCTTTTTCTATGAACTCAGAACTGAGATGGGGCAAGAGGGATCACCTTCACCAGCTTTAAAGTCCAAGTATGATTGTACAACCCCATTCCATGGTAAATACTGTAGTAGATATGGTTTTCTAAGATGTGAGTTTGATCTGGGTTTCTAAGATTTGGGTTTAATAGATTTCCAGATCTGAGTGTCTCCATGGTAGCTTGAATGGAGATGAGGGAGGTGTGATTCGTGTTCCTCCATCAGATCTGGTATGGATCTAATGCTGGAGCTCAGATATGGATTTCGGTGTAGCAATGGTGAACCCGATCGAGCTCCATCCGAAGGTTGTTGGAAAAAATCAAACTCACCATTCCAGGAAATTGGTGGGTTCTTTCCTCGAAGCTCTGATTCTTCTCTTTGAATCTTTGATCGATGATCAAGTCGGAAGGAAAGTCTTGATTAAAGGTGTAACTATCAAACTCGTCCGGCCTTAATGTAATCCCCGTCGTCGGCGAAACCTCGTTGGACATGAAAATACCGCTACTGTCGCTCCTTCTACACACTCCATCTCTTCTTCTCCCAAATTTCAAACCTAGATCTCAAAGGACAGTAACCAAAGGAGCAGAGCGCAGTAGCACAAACTAAAACCTAAGATCGAAACCAACATAGCACGACATTAACCATCACAGATCTAATATCCATCTTCGATTCTGGGTTCGAAGGATTCGCGTCTGGCTTCTTCGTTCAAAGACAGATCTGGAGAGAGAGAGAGAGAGAGAGAGAGAGAGAGAGAGAGAGAGAGAGAGAGAGAGAGAGAGAGACTAGACCTTCTTGGTTGATTCCTCCGGCAGCCACCGGTGAAGACGGAAGATGGGGGAGGAAGAAGGTAGAATGGGAGAAGAAGGAAGTTTAAGTGTAGACAATTTTGGTCCCTATTTTTTTTCTTTCCATAATTGCCCCCCCAAGTGTGGACGTGTGACAAGCACGTGATATTTAACGGCTAAATTGACGGTCAATTGACGGCAGGGACCAAAATCGTCCTTTTTTTCCAAACTTGGACTAAAATTGGCCAAGTCCAAAATAGAGGGACTAATTGCAGAAATTGTAAAGTTTGAGGGACCATTTATGAAGTTGTCCCAATACAATAACTATTAAAAAAAATTATATTTTGTTAAAAATTTGACATTTTATTGAAAGAAATTTATGAGAAAAATAATTGCAATTATTTTTTGAAAAAATTTCTGACTGAATCCTGAAAATTGGACACGAAGTCTCTAAACTCCATTGCCCAACCCGAGAAACAGCCTGAACCATAGCAGCTATGATTCCATATATTCTCAAACTAGTAGATGCCCGTGTCTGAAGACACGGCGCACGCCGATCCAATTATATTTTTGATATATATTAAATCTAAATAAAAATTCAAAAGAAGTATAAATTGTAAAATAAAATATTAAATATTAAAATAAAATAAAGCTTAATTTTCAACAATGTATTTCTTAATTTTTCATTTTAATCATTATAAACTCAAAATATTTAATTGTAAAATCATTATAAACATAACAATATTTAAAAGTAATAAAATTATTTTTATTTTATATTTATTTTTAATTAATTGAGATAATCAAAACAATTTGTATTGTTTAAAACTATAACAATTTCTATTGTTCAATTGCTCCACAGAAGAGAGCAGTTTGCTCCATATGTAATGTGAGCTGCTGACCAAATAGAGAGCAAGGGTTCAAACAATTGCAGATCTAAAAAAAAAAATCAAAAATTCTCTATCTTCAATCGGCCATATATAATCCATTCGAAGGCGGCCCATAGTAAAAGGGCACGTGGCATAATTTTTAATAAATTTTAAAAAAATATTTTTTAAAAATATTAGATAATAAATTTTTAATAAATTTTAAAATATTAAAAATTTGATCATTATTAATTTTGTCATTTAATAAATATTTATTGAACCAATCTAATTATATTTTACCTAACTCCAAATTCATTGTAATCCAATTAAATTTAATATGAATACAAATAAATAGTTTAATTTTAGAAAGATAATAAAAATTATAAATGTCAATTAATTAAATTAATGTTAATTTTTAACTTTAACATTGCTAATCTTTTAAATTATGAATACTACCACTAATTATAACATTGATCTTAAATATTCAGCCCGACCTCAAGTAAAGAGAGAAGCCCAAACCAATTTCAAGATAAAACCCAAACTTAAATCCAAATTCAAAATCAGACTCAAGTCAAAACCCAAATTCAAAACCCAAACTCACAACCCAAACCCAAAACCCAAATCCAAACTTACAACCCAAACCCAAAACCCAATATATAAAAGAAAGAAACCCTAACATATTTTTCATTTCTCTACCCTCTCCTAAAACTCACCCGCCTCTCCCTCTCCATCAATTCTCCCTTGCCCGCCACTATCACCGGCCATCACCTGACCACCACCGCCCCCTCAAGCTCATCGCCATCGACCGCCACGGAAAGAAGCGCGAGATATTTGGCTTGATCGGTCTGATCGCTGGCCAACAGTTACCAGATCTGGAGGAAGACGAAGGTGGGGGTAAGGATGGCCGCGATGGGGGTTGGATGCGTGGGGATCGACCGTGACCGTGACCGTGACCGCCTCTACCACCATCAGACCACCACCGCCCCAGCTCTCATCCCTCCTTCCCTTTCCCAAACAGAAAATCACCACCCAAAGCCAGTACTCTACAGAAAAAATCCGAGGTTGACAACTCCGTCCTCTCGAACCATCAACGCCACCGTCCGGCCCATATAGCTCTCTGCCGCTGCCTTTTCACCTGCCGACCTCCGCCCACCATCACCGTCTACAGTTGGAGTTCTTCCTATTATTTGTTTACTGAATATTCTCTCTTGTCAGATCTGGATTGTTCGGAGTTCCTGATACGGGGTTCTTTTTGGAGTTCTTCCTATAAGTTTTTACCGTATTTTTTGTATCTATTATTTTCCTTTTTTGATCTAGGTTTTTATCTAATTTTTTTGGTTGTAATCTTGGTCCGTGATGGTTTGCATATAGAGAATGCGGAAAGAGAGAGGGACGGGCGAAGGAAGCAGAAAGCGGAAAAAGAATACACATTTTAATAGTTGATATTTGTGTCGGTGTCAGCAATAGTATGTGTCAGCCTTTTCACCTCAAATCCCGCGATATGTTACCATTCATTTGGGTGGTTACTATTCACTTGGCTGTGGGACCTACTGATCAAATTTATAAGATAAATAAGAGCAGGTTCTTTATTTGAGTTATGTCAGCGAAAGATTCAAAATGGTCCCGTGTTTAAGGTTTTTTGTTTTCAATCTTTACTTATTTTTTGGTTAATAATCAATTTTTTAAAGTATTTAAGTTTTTTTGTTTTCATTCCTTACTTATTTTATGATATGATTAATTTTTTCAAATCATTTAAATCGTGTCTAATATAGTTTCTTATCTTAATTGATCAGAGTAGATCAATATATGTGACAATATGTTTTGTATGTGATGCTTAAATAGAGCTGATATAATTTTTTTTAAATAAAACTTAAAATATAATATAATTATTCTTCATTATTTATAAAAATGAGATTAATCTTTTATTTTTTTAGTGGATTCAAACTTCATTGACCCATTTGTATTGAAAGTTGGAATTTGCCATACATCTTTTCCAACGTAGAAAGTTCTTAGATTCACCATATCTAGCTAGAGAATCTCAACCAACAGTGGGGAGCTCAACGAAGTTCCTTTATGAAAGTAAATCCATAAAACTATTCAATGCACCCATTCTGCCCTTTTGCTATTCTTTAAATATTCTTATAGTTAGTCAAATGAATGTTCATATATCTAGCTAATCAACGAGCAGTTGGTGCAGTGATGTCAGGGGCTGCACTTGGAAGGAAGCACTACGATTCGATCCCCCGCAACTACGTTTGGAGAGGTTTAAAACTTTAATCTCGGGATCCGCCTCGAACAGAATTAATCGGTCAGTGGTCGGACACGTGGGCTTAGACCAAAAAAAAAAAAAAAAAAATATATATATATATATATATATATATATATAGATCCAGATTCACTTTTGAGTTTTTCATGATAAGAAAACTGCTTACATTCATTATACACGTATGCATCGCGCTGACTTTATTTTAATTTTGTATATAAAAGTCACCAACTTATGCAGGCTCTTTTCATATCGTCTATAAAAATTGAGGCTAGTGATTTACGTCTGAAATAATGGACGCCAACGAAATGATCAAAATCGGTCCTGCTGGGCAAAGGAACTCGGGGGAAAAGTGGGAATGGGACATGCGCAGCAATCAAATCACACAAATTCTCATTTGGTATGGATCAGAATACATTGATGCTATACAGTTCCAGTTTGTTAAGGATGGACGCTTGGTTTTGTCCGACAAGCATGGAATTAATAGTTCTTCAAAAAATTTCATCACCGTAAGTCTTTAAGAAATGCTTCTCCTTCTTTCTAATGTGTATTAATTAATGCATGCATATCGTGTTTCATATACTAGTTATATGACTTTTGTTAATTTTTTTTCTCGAACCTAATGAATTAAACCGCAGGTTAAGATTAATCATCCATCGGAGTACATTATTGAGTTAAGTGGTCAGTTGGACAATTGCGTATCTTCGATAACATCTCTTACATTTGTTACCAATCTGCACACATACGGACCGATTGGTAATCAAGTGAGCTTGAGGTCCCAAAAGTCCCTGCTGGGAGAGGATTATGAGCAATTCCGATATCAGATTGGAAGAGAATATCAATTTGGTGGATTTCATGGATGTACTTTTCCGCGTAACAATGGGTCAATTTCAATTGGGGTGTATTTAAAGCTACCAACGACTTTGAAACAACAAAATGCTCGTGTATGCATACTTCTTCCATCGGTTAAGGAGGAGAAGCATTAACTAATGAGCTGATCATCAACAACATCTCCGTCCCTGTTCATGATATATATGAATTCAGCTGTTTTGATCTGCTGTTATTGCGTTTATTGTGCTTTACATGCATGTCCTCTTTCTTCTTCCTTTTTATTCTTTTTTTGGCTTTAACAATTAACAGTGACATGTCTAGCCCATGATCACCTTGTTAATTTGCCATTTTGCGGCAATTTGGTTTTGGTTACTTTCAAAGTTCAAGCTTAAGCAATAATGCTCTTTGTTGGGATACAGTTTAGCGAATGGATTCATAATTTTCGTTTTTATATGAAAATCATCTCTTTTTTTTTTAATCTCTCTCTCTCTCTCTCTCTCTCTCTCTCTCTCTCTCTCTCTCTCTCTCTTAAAGGGCTTTCATCGTTTTGGAGTCAATTCTAAACTTATAAATAATTAGGTTTACTGGAAGTATAAATGTCATAAGAATATAACCCCGCAGCTCATAAAATACCGTGTAAATGTTTTTTTTCTGAATGTGGACTAATTGGTCAATCTTATCAATCGTTATATGGAGTGCCTCTACACTCTTTGCTTATAGAGTGCTTTAATCCACATAGACGTATAAAATATACACATAACATAATTACAATGCACATAATATAATTAGTAATGCACATAAAGGTTATATGTGCATAATTTATAGGCGTTATGTACATTACGACATTTCTAGCACGGAGTGCCTAAGGACTCCGTATAATTTTCGCAATTTTATTGCTCACCCCTTGTAACAAAATTACACAACAACACGCAATTATCAGATAATATAAACGTTTAAAAACAAAATACATTTGATTTGGATGTCCATCATCGCCGCTAATCGCTCATTTATAAAGTTACATAATACCGGCGCGGAACTTCTTCGTAGTGGTTACCTTTCATAGTTTCATTTCTCATTTCATCCTTTCAAATTGGTGGATCACGAATACAATATCGTGCGTGATAGATCATTGTAAACAGTATCGTTGATCATGTTAGATAGGGTAAATGAATTATATGATCTTTTAATTTAAAATCTATGTTTTATTGTTGAAATGATTGATAATTTAAAAAAAATGTGAAAGGAGATAAAAATATGAGAGATGAAAGATGAGAGAATACGTGATGTGATAAATTTGAATTGAATTTGTGAGAATGTATAAATATACGAACGATCGATGAAAATTGATAATTTAAATGATGATATATGTAATATAAGAATGTAATATTTATTAAATGATTGGATATATTTCGTATACTCCATTTTTTTGTATAACAATAATCCACCCCGCAATGGTATATTAAGCCTTCGAATAATGGCTAGGTTAACTTTACTGAAGTTGGGAGCTAATTAATGTACGTAGTGCAAATCCCTAAAATAAGAATGTTACCATCAAATTGCCATTTGACGTCCTGATTTACCTTCAAAAATCTTAAAGTGTAAAACACAACAACGAACTATTATTATGCTGCTTCAAAAAACATTATGTCACTTAAAGAATTTTACCGAGGGGTTCAATTGTATTAATTATGTATCCTAGAATTCGTGCTTATATTATCCAAATTCATTTAACTATTAATTTTAAAAAAAAATAGAAAAGTAAAAAGTAAAAGCATTTACCTGTTACTGTAAATATTTATTTCTTTTATGGTTAACTTATTTAAATCCTAAACGAACCCTCATATTTAAAAAGTTGCAAAAAAGATCTTAATATTTTATTTTTATTGCAAAAAAAATCTTTTTAAAAAGAATTAATTAAATTGCAACAAAATTTCAACATAATATCCCATTTTGCAACTTTTTGAAATTATGGCCCATTTTACGAATTCAAGAAAAGATTAAGCTTAAAATGGAGATTTATCCTTTTTTTTCCTCTATTGTAAATATTTAATTAGTCTATTTGCATGCTAACTATTGTTGATCAATTGAATGTCTTTGGTTAAGCAAAGAAGCACAACTCAACGTCATACTGTACGGTACTATTAATTACGTGCTACCATAACTATAAGTGTCATTACTTTACTTCAGGTAACTGCTTAACTTTTCTTTTTCTCTTTTTTTCTTATTTCTTTGTTAAATAGGTTTGTATAATATACATTTGAAGTTCTAAGATGATGAATTTATATAAAATACAACCGACCCCCTCTTTAAATTTTTTCACGTCCAAGTGACCTAAATTTTTTTAAAGCGGCATAATATTAGTTCGTCGTTGATTTTTATACTATGAAAGTTTAATGGTAAAATTGGTTCTCAATCGAAACTCGAAAGTTGATGGTCATTTTCTTCTTCAACCCACTTAGGCAACGGAGGCTAATCTGGAGCCCGACTGAGCAACAAGTAACTGATTAGCTAGGAACATATTCGATACAATAGTATGAACCCGAGATCAAGGCAAACCTACGAAAACACCCCTTAATTAAAGAAAAAAAGATATATTCTACACAACTTTATTGAATTGAACACGATTATACTCTTCTAAGGAACCATCTTTCTCCCCTCCTTCTCCACTTCCGAATTGTCAAGTAGCTATCGCAACTAAGATCAATATCAGCATGGAGACTGAATAAACTTGACCTAGATTACTTTCCTTCTGTTTTGGCTTTCCTTCTGATCTTTTTCAGATCTCGTTTTCTTCATTAAAAGTGATCTTTACAAATCACAGACATATATATTTAGAGGTGGTTTCGGTACATTTATATTTGGAAATTTCATTACTGTTAGAATAATCGAACTATCTGTATGACAAAATTAATTGTCATTATTCTACCAAAATTTAGGTATTATTGAAAATGTGTATATATTAAAAATTTGGTAAAGTACGGTACACCAATGGAAATTATTAATTTTTTTTAATAAAAAATCACATGACAACTGCACAATCTACAGAGTTGTTGGAGAAATAAAGAGCCAGTAAAGTTTAACACATTAACATCAGTACTTTACAATAAATAAACATTATTACTATTCAATAAACAATGAAATACATCAACCAAAAGTTTTATCATTAGTTAGCATCCAAGTATTTTTATTAATTATTTATTATTATTTCGAAATAATTACGAAAACAACTACTGCGAAAACCTCCCTTCTCGCTCTTCGGAATTGAGGCTAAGCTCAATCAGGTTTTAAAAATGGATGATGGTCATTGGCCAATGATTTTTCTTGTGAGAACATTCTTTTGTGATGTAGGGCACCTCTTCATGACTACTCAACCTATTGGAGTTAAATTGAAAATCGTCACTTCCGTTTGGTCGTAGACTTCGGAAGCACAAACTTTTTTTTATGTTTCTAGCTAGGTTAAGGGACGTAGTTACGAATTGGAAAGAACAATGATCACCCAATTTGCCATATTTTGATCTCTTAATGTCTAGCATGCATACCACCTAATAGTAGGTTGATGGTTGGCTTAGGTTAGCCAAGGTGCAGAAATATACAAAGGTAGGCATTATTCTCATTACACTTCAATATTAAGCAAAGGAGCAATGAGGTGTGAAGACATGTCTCAATGTATTCATGCTAAGTCTATGGTCAAAACTAATACGCAAACATATATTCATAACATCAGATGTGATTTGAACAAGAATACATGTAATTGATGTTATATCCTTCAAGAACATCTTCATAGTAATTTGTGAGACTATGAGATGACACTTGATATTCAAGGACTTTCTATAAAGGAAAATGATATTCTTGACATTCTATACAATGATCTAAAATTAATGAAGGTGTATACACCCCATTTTTGGACCATTAATTCATAATTTAATTATACATAATTAAAAAATAAATTAATAGGCAAACACTGGACTATGTCACACATGACATAGCCATATGCCTTAAAATTGCTCAATGTTGCATTTAGGCACAATCACCAAATTTTGCATTTTATTAATTAAATGTAAGATCCCTTTTTGTAGGCTTTGAAAGGTGGCAAACTTGGAGGTTACGCAAAGGAAATCAATCAATGGAACAACTACTCACCAAAGCATGATTAGGGGGGACCAATGCCCCATAATCTCCAATCAAGCCATGTGGGGACCACCAAACTCGGCCAAAAAGGGAGCAAAAAGGCAAAAAGGAGACAGGAGCTCTGGACCGCAACGGTCCACTCTGGACAGAAACGGTCAAGAAGCTCTGTTCCTCCAATTTAAGCCCTTTCACAAGGGCAATTAGGTAATTTAGGAGAGTGATGCACGGAATTTCCTATGATCTGGTGAGCTACTGCGATGGCTGAAGGCTGTGAGATCTGGGCAGCAACAGGATCTGCAAAACAAACACCGTCACTAGAGGTAGGGGTTTTCCCTACCTAAACAGCTCTGGCGTGAGAGTAAGTACGTCTCAAGTTCTCTAAGAAGCAATGAGAATTCACGGGAGGTTTTAGGGTTTAAAGAGTGTGTACCTTTGCCTACAGATGTAGGGCCTTATTTATAGGAATTGAGGATGCTAAATCCTTGAAGGAATAGGAGCCTTTGGCCGCTTTCCTTTATTGTAGGGAATTGAATTTGGTAAGGAATCATATTGGTCTCCAGATAAGGTAACTCTATCAGAGTCCCATAAGGAAACAATCTTATGAGGAGATCTCGCTATTAATGAAGACATTCTCCACATTGGATATGGACTCTTGAGCTAGATTGCTCGCAGGAGTAAAATAGGTCGCGTAGAGCTAGGCTCTTTAGCGAGGAATGAGACCCAGCTCGAATGAGGCATCACCTCCATACGAGGTCTCATATAGGTCGCGCCAGGGAGGATCACCTTCCCTTTCCTCGCGAAGTAAGATAACAGTGGTCGACCTCTCTGCGAGATCTCAAGAGAGGTCGCATGTCTCGGAGATGTTCCCTCCATATATGACCAAGTACTTGTCTTCTGATGGCTATGACCTGACTCTCGAGCTCTCTTAGAGCTCGCTAGGTCGCCAATACTTTTTTGTATCTTCAGTAGTCCCCTGGACCTTCGCGCAAGTATGTATGCTTGCGTGGAGGGACATATAAGAGTCCTATATTTGAACAACAATGACTGATGCTCGCATATATCATAAGTGGTTGACGTGCTCGCAACATCTCGAGCAAGGTCGATAGTCGATGCTACTCGCAAGATCTCGAGCTATGTTAGTTGCCTATGTTGCTCCCCAAATATCGAGCGAGATAGGTCGGCGAAAAATGAGGAGGTTTCCTTTTGGATATCTCTAAGCCCAATGCTCAGAAAATGTGGTCGCCAAGGGTTTATGGTCGCTATGCGTACACACCTTGGTCTTCGGCTCTCCTCGCGTCAAGGGAGACTTTCCTTCCCTTATATCGCTGAGGGGTTTTTTACAGCTCTTCTTCCTGCGATGAAGGCCTTTATGGTCGCTTGTGACCTCTTGATAAATTTTTAGGTATGGATTTTACGCGAGCAATATTTCTCTCGCGACCAAACAGAATGCTTTGAACAATTTGAAAGCTCTTTTGAAATGGTAGTAGCGCGAGCAATGTTTCTCGCAGGTTTTTATTATATGCTTGTAGATATTCCCTACTTTAGCATTTTCACTTAGATTGTAGCTCTTAGCTTTCTTTAGGTCGCGCACTCAACGCTTATTTTTAAGCACTTAGCTTTCCTTAGGTCGCGCACTTAGCACTTTATATTTTAGCTCTTAGCTTTCTTTGATTCATGGCCCTTAGCTTTCTTAGAATCACAAAGTATTGTACGATCTGCTTTGCACAGTGCGAGGTATCAACTTATGCGATGATCCGCTAGCTCCTCGCTCTCGAAGCGACGTTAAACGCGATGTTTCCGTGACGTCTTGATCGACAATACGATGTCTAGAACGACCATACTCTGGAAGTCCTAGAGCATCATTGACCTAGATTTTTCAAGGAACATTTTCGACCTCAATTTATGAGGGGCTTTTATTTATACAAATCGGAGTGGACATGTCGCACCTGTGTGATTTGTGCAAAAGACAAAGTATAGTACGCATAAACGGTAACTACATGTCTGAATAACTTTGACCCCGATTCACGAGGAGCGTTTGGGATTTTCAAACCAGGGTCGCAATTTTTCGCCCATATGGTCTGTATAAG
>JAOWAN010054565.1:0-13113 GCA_028566635.1 Lobelia cardinalis
GCGTGTGTGTGTCGCTGCCGCCGATGTTTGCCTTCGTCGCCGGTCGCCGGAGTAAGAGGGAGTATGAGAGAATTGGGAGAGGGTGAGGGTGAGGGAAGAGAGGAAGGAGGGAGAGGGAGGAACGGGGAGAGAGGAATGAATGAGGGAAGACTGAATTAGAGGGAGGCCGGGCGCCTCTTAAGAAATTGAAATTCAAAATAGCGACGGAAATTAAACTTTCCGTCGCTGATTTACCAAAATTTAGCGACGGAAAATATTTATTAGCGACGGAACGGAGATTTAGCGACGGAATTGCGGTATTCTTTGACTGCCTGTTAACCCATTGCGACAAATTAGCGACGAAACGTGTTAAAATAGCGACGAAAACCGTCGCTAATTAGCGACGGAATAGTTCCGTCGCTGTTTCTGCCGTAGCTATTTAAGTCTTTTCTAGTAGTGTCAGCTTCACGGTTTGCTCATCTTGACATGACCTAGGTCACCCGAAGACGACGGACAAGGCCCTGGATCCACCGTCTCCAAGACCATCTCGAAGACCATCTCCATCCCCACGAGGTCGCCGGACCAGATTGGTTCTGTCTCCGAGACCATTCGAGATCCCCATTTCCCACCGAGGTCCCGCAAAGTCGCCAGGTCAGTCTCGTGGACCGCCGCTCAGCGTCGACAAGAGGACCGTCCCGGCGTAGGCTCTGCTGAAGCTTTTTGCAGCATCACCAACATTCCATAGTCGACCATCCTCGACCTCCAATCACCAAAAATACCCTCATCATCTTGTCAACTACCACTGTCGGCCAACCACCACCACCCGCAATAAAACCCAACGATAGCTCTCAACTCCAGGTCGCAGCAGATCCAAATCACCTCCAACCCATCCACATTGGGAACACCATTGGAGACCTCTACAACCAGTAAACCCATATATGGGATTTACGATCTTAAACACAACAAACCTCAATCTTGGAGAAGCATTGAGCAAATATATGATCCTCGATTTACTTTCTTAAGAGCCAATTCACAAGGACCGATCCGGGATTTACGATCTGAGATCTGGGATTTGCGCATCAATTTGATCGGATCTGGGATTATTCTATTCGTTGCGACCATTATTCTCTTGTCGATTTGAGATATAGGATTTACGAATCGATATGGGTCTTCTTCCTTGAGCCATTGCTAGATAAGAAGCTTGTAGGTATGTGACCAGAGGGGAAGAAAGAAGAAGCCGATTAATCTCATTTCATTAGACTGGAGAAGGAGATGGAAGGAAGGAAGAAGAATATGGATGGAATCGAGTGAAGATGGGGATATAGAATCGAGTGGTCTGCAAAATATGTGGATGAAGATGGAAAGAAAAAGAAAACTCATTTCATTCGACTGGAGGGTAATTGAGTCTTCTTACATGCCATAAACTTTGATTTTTTTCATTTTAGTCCAAAAACTTAGTAGATAACAGGAACCTAATAACATACATACCATAGGTAGACTAAGCTGCATGAAAAATAGCATGAGGGGGTACTTCTAGAATCACAAAAATCACAAAGGGGTTTTCCTAGTTAATCCCACAATAAAATGTATCCAACCAAAATTTTTCAAATAGACGTGTCAATCAGTGAGTGGTTTAGAAAAGAGAAAATAAATATATAAGATAAGATGTCACCTTATAAAGTCATATATAATGTGCCCTTATTTATCCAATTAATTCATAAAAATTTATAGTAAAAAACAAGGAAAAAAAATATTAACACTTTAACCTCACATCTACCTCTATAAATAACTTAATATATATATATATATATATATAATTGACTCTATAAATTCAAAAGGTTTCCCGCTCCGCCCCAATCAAATATTTCCGACAGGTTCAAATTAGCAGAGGGAGAGACAATTGTGAAGGCAACTTAGGCGGGAGAGATAAATGGACGATTGTCGGAGCGGTGGAAGATGAAGGAACTTCGTATATTTCCATTATGTTCTCACATTCCTTTTTCAATTTTTTGGAGACCTAAAATTTCTTTTATCCTTTCCTTTAATTGCTTCTAAATATACATCAACTAGTAAATGCCCGTGCCTGAGGGCACGGCAAAATATTTAAAATTTAAAATTAATTTTATGTATTTTTTCACACTAAAAAATATTTAAAAAGATTAAAAAGATATTTAAAATTAAAGAAAAAATAAATAAAAAAACATTTAAGTCTTGAAAACAAAAGGAAAAAAAATATTCTCTCTCTCAATAAAGGAAAAAAACTTATTAAAACCACCTTCTCCGGGCCCCACAACCCACCATCACCTTCTCCCGCCGCCCCTCTCTCTCTCTGACACAGCCTTGGAAATTATGTGATAGCACACACTCTCTCTTCCCGAAAATTACACTGAAAATTAGGCTAAAAACTTACTATTCATTTGGGTGGGCTCCACTAAGCCCATTTATAGGATAGATTTTAAGTTCTTAACCAAGGTAGATGGAAGTTTAAGGTGTTAATGTTTTCTCCTTATTGTTTGCTATAAAATCATGTGTCATAAATTAATTGGGTAAAGGATGATTATATATGATTATATCCACCTTATAAACTTATTTCTCTTAATATATATGTATACTTGCCAGTGTATCCTTGTACCCGAGTTCAGGTTTGAAAATACGACAATCAAAATTTAATTATGTTATAATATTTTAATTTACGTGAAGATAAAATTTCATAATTAAGTTTCTAAAAATTAAATGTTATAATAAAATTTACAAAAATTTGTAAGTACAAAAGTTGGCTATATTAAAAGTTTTGAATTACGAAATAGGGGAAACGATAATTTGAAAATAAAAAGAATGATATTCAAAAATAAATGGTTGAGATTGAAAAATTTTAAGAGTTGAAATTAAAAGTTGATTTGACTATTTCTCGTGTCAAGTCAATGAATAGTAAAGTATGAACTACTTGTGTATAAGCCTGTCGATTAGGTTAAATGAGTTGAATTATAATAAATAATGACGAATTAATTTAATTATGTAATAAACGAGTTAGGTTAAACATGAATTAACATATTAAAAACTCATTCGTCCAAAAAAATATTCTTTACACATTTTAATACACGAATTTGTAATTAAATGAGTTGAACTATTTAACAGGTTAAAACGAGTTAGAATATGTTAATAATCAGTATTTTTGACAGGTCTACTAGTGTATGTTCGTGTGCGTGTTCACGTTTAGGGCACAATGTTCAAAAATATAATTTAAAAAAATTAACATTCTAATTAATATAAAATTTAAATATTATAATTAAGTTTATAAAAACAAAATATTGTAATTAAATTTATAAAATCTTATACGTATAAAAAATAGTTATATTTAAAAAAAATAAATCAAAAATAGGAAAAATGTAAATTGAAAAAAAAATGATGTTTTAGAATAAATAATAGAGATTGAAACTTTTAAAAATTTGTGTTTAAAAGTTGCTTTTATGTAGATAGTGTCCTACAAAAAAATTGAAAACTATATTATAATTATATAATTATAATTATAGGGCCCAATCCGAACATCGAAGTTCCCGAACCGCAAACCCGATAAGATCCACATCACACAGACAGTATCAAATTTCCTCGCCCGCTGTTCTTCCCACAGTGAAGTTGAAGTGTATTGTAGCTAGGGTTTTATCAAAGGGGTTTCGTGTTCCGTCCCCGTAGTCGTCTTCGTCAGAGCAGCGATGGCGAAACCAGGGCGTGGCGGTCGTGCGGTTTCACCGTCTGGATCAGGTTCATCGTCCAGGTCTCGTTCCCCTTCCCGCTCCAGATCCTTCTCTTCTTCCTCATATCCTCCTCGTAGCGGAAGCTCTCGCAGCCGCAGTCGCAGCCCCAGCCCTACTGTCAACAAAAAGCGGTTCCTTCTTCTACTCCTCTATTCATTCTTTTTTTGTAGTGTTCTACTGTACATGTTTGTGATTGTGAATGTGGTTTATATAGTGTTACATTCATATGATGTGAAATAGACTGTAAGTTGACTTAAAATTACTACTCCTTCTGCCCATATGAGTATCAATTTTTGACAAAAGTTTGTTCCAAAATGAGTTTGAATCAATCACTTATTGTGTTCCATCGCCCGCTTGCATAGAGATGTACCACTAAAGGTGACTAGTCTATGAACATGTTTTAATACTATAATGTATTATGTGTTCACTTTCTAAATTTCCACAAAAAGCTCAAATTTGGCACTCACATTTGGGACAGAGGGAGTATTTCAGTATTTGTTTGGTAAATTTAAGATATTATGTGTACCATCTCATATAATAGCAGCTTCTGCACTCTGGTGGCTCTTCTATTGTGGTCAGATTAAAATGAGTTTAGGGAGTTAATCCAGCCAGGTTGTCTATCTCCGTGTTCATATATGTCCGTCAGCCACATAATGGGGTCAAGAGTAGGCTTGTCTATCAAGTTTCATATTTCTTATGGATACTAATTTGTTGCTCAAATGTATACCACCTGTTGGTCAACATTCACAGTTAAATCCTCGTGTTATTGGCTTGCGATCAATATTCTGGAATGCGTTCTTTGGTCCACTTATTTTCCTTGTCCATAACTAGTGGGATATGGTTGATATAATCTTTGTAATGAAGTTTATACTTTAAGGGAGCTTATAGACCCATTAGATTACTATCTTAATCACCTATTGAATCTGAAAGTGGAAACCTAAAAATGATCTTACCTAGGATCTTCATAGCTATCTTGACAATTCTGTTCGAGAAGAGTATGAGTGGCTGGTCCTTAGACCACAAATAGTTCTTTATGAAATGCCAATTTCTGACATGTTTGGTGATATTATCATATTAGTATGTGTATTGAGTTTGAATGTTGAATTTTCGCCTTGACATGACATACAATTTTTAGTCCTGCCGAAGAAACTAAGAGGGGTCGCTATCCACCTCCTCAATCGAAGAAATCTTCTCCACCTCCAAGGTAATATAAGTGTGACAGTACTTGTGTGAATTTGTGATTTTGAAGTTTGTACTTTTTCATGGGTTTTCGATTAGTAGATGCATTGCTTGTAAAGTTGTGCATCTGTTTTGGTGCCGTGTTTCTTAAACCCATTCTATAGATTTTTCCTTTGTTAATTTTATTACAAATTTTGCATGATCAAGTAGTATTATATCTGTTCTATATCATATGTGGTGTCTTTGTCCTGCTTTGTTACTGCATTTGGATCAAATGAACCCAGGATTCAGAGATCAATCCATGTTGTGGTCTCTCTCGACTCTCTTTGTTCGGTGTATTTGGACTCTCTTTGGGCGTATGCCAGAGGCATCTTTTCGAGGGGTTCCATTTCGAGTTCTCGAGGGACTGGGGATTGGGCTGCTTTACTCTTTTACTATTTTCATGTCCTGCTTGTGGTTTTTTTTAAATGCTTTCGTAATGAATGTCTCATCCGCCTCTTTATACACACTTCTCTCTACTTTCTATTAATATGATGTTCTTATCCAAACACACACATACTTGTACATTCCCCTACCCTCTTTTCTTTGTTATTACTGTTGTAGTACTTCTTCTATTATGTTAATAGGCTTTAGCCTTAAACTGTCAAAGTCAAGGCCCTTTCTCTCTCCCTGACCCGTATCAGCCAAGAACACAGAAAAATGATTACTCGGATACTCTTCATTGGCACATATCACTATTATTATTATCATATCATTTATTCGCTAACCTTTATTATTATGGTATCAATTCAATATATATTTTGAAAAAAAGTGTAAAATCTTATAAATGTTAAATACTTATAGATGTTATGTTTTGAAACGGAGGTAATTAGATAAACTTAACTATGGAGTATAAAAAAGCAAATAGACTTATTTGTTAGGTTAACTTTAATTCTACTAATGGGGAAATTAACCTGTTCTTGGTACTTTAATTCATAATTATGGGGGAGCTTGACATTGTCATTCGTATTTTTTAAAAAACTGTAGTACTATCATCTTTGGCATGTCACAGCGGCAGCCACCTTCACCCAACAACATTCGACGTGGAGCAGCCAACCATGTCAGACAGACAATCATGAGCGTTCAGGTACTAACACCAAAGTTAATTAATTTGGGATTTTGGTTGTCATATTTTGGATATTTCTTCTTTGTTTGTGGAACTTTCACCTTGTGAAGTGTAAAGTGTATAGACTGTAGGATTTCTAGTTTTATATATTTGATATTGCTGTATAATTCAATGTGAATGCTTTTCTTATTTGTATAAACACTTTGCTGTGTTAAGTTATGGTCTACCGGTATGCATGGTTTGTTTTTGGAAAATCCTAACTTTTGCGTACTTTTGGTTGTTAAGTTGTTTAAAGATTGTGAAAAGCGAATAGAATTATAGAAAGGATTACGGATCTCAATAGCTAGGGTGGTTATTAACTGCTTATATGTCAAACAAGAAGAAATACAGAGTAGACACTGCACATTTCCAGTCTCTTAAACATACTAGTACCCTGATCTCTTAAACATACTAGTACCCTTTACGACCTTTATTCTGTGCATTTTCTACATTGCAAAATGTCATCTACTTAAGTAGACTTTTCCAGTAAGCTAACTAGGAAACAATATAGACCAAAGTCTAGCACTCCTTTATTCAAGAACCTAAGCTTTTTGTATTTCAACTTCAGTAAGATCATCCTTGAACTAAGCCAATATGATCAGAGTAACTTTTGATCCAAGGAGTAAGATCATCCTTGAACTAAGCCAATATGGAAAATTCTAAGGGTGTGTTCTCATGGACCTTTTTTCCCTTGTTTTTTGAGTTTTTGATTTTTCTCTCTCATCGGTCCCACAGTTTTCTATCTATCTCTCTCTTACTTTTTACTTTAATCATTACAAAAACCAAATCAAAAACTACCCATCCAAACACACCCTAAGTTTGGCATCTTTTGGTTGTTAAGTTGTTTTCAAGATTGTGAAAAGCGAATAAAATAAAGAAAGGACTACCGATCTCAATAGACAATAGCTACGGTGGTTAATAAACCAGCTAGATTTTGGCTCATTAAAAAGGTCGATTCACCTTGTCTCGTGTTGGGTTCAAGTCGAGCACGAAAATAATTTCTGGTTGCAATGTAAATGAAACCAGCTTGTGCTCATAGCTTTGTTCACAAAATATGTAGTAAATTTAGGCTTTAGGCTCAAGATCTTGGAGGAATTAAGCGAGCTTGACCACAGATTCCTCGGGTAGAGAGAGTAGAGCTAGAGCTTGCTCGAATGTTGGATAACGGGTAAAAATTTTCCTCCACAGGCCTCAACCTCGACTTCCGACTTCTCTTATGAAGAATTATGGCAATGGCTATTTCTAGCACAGGTTGGTATTGGTTATGGAAATTAGGGTGGTGCCTGTTTGGAGCTGGGCGTGGTGGTGGATGCTGTTTCTATGGGCTAGCAATGACCAATTGGGTCCGCCATGAAATTGTAGGTGTTGATTAGTTTGTGGTCCTTTCTTAATGATATTGCAATTTTTGATTAATAAAAATTAGACGAGAGAAAACTGAGATGAGAAGGAAGAAAGAAGAAATGAACCAATTTGGAAAGTTTGTAAAAGAATGCACTAAACGGTAAACTTTTATATATGGGTATTTCAGTATTTTACAGTCTTTTATTAGATGAAACGAATGATCACTAACGATGTAAACTGTATGTATGTTTTCATTCACAAAAAATAACACACGGTGGTGATGGTGGCCAAAATATAATATTCATAGGAAAAATTTCGCTACTTAACCCTTTAATTTATCATATGTTGGGTATTGGTCAAAATAATTGTTGTATTTGTGCCCTTTGGATGTAGATTTATTTATTTTTGGTTTATTAGTGTTGTACGACATATAGATGTTATTTTTTATAAACTTTCCCTATTATGAGCACTTCAGCATTAACATAATTTACTTGCTTGCAGATCGGCATTGCATCAGTTATGGGGATTTTGGTGTCCTTTTGTTTCTCTTATGAGATATCACCCGGGGAGAAATCACTCCAGGTGGGCTTGAGGGTCTCATATGCTACTGTTATACTTGCCTCGGTGCTGTCAGTGTTAGAGTTGTGTGGGGCGTATATCAAAATCTTTTTGGAGGATGAGTGCCAGCCGATCTGGAATGGTTGCTGGTATGAATGGCCCGCTTTTGATAACCTACCCCGGGAATGGTTCCGATGTTCATCCAAGATTTGTATGGGCGTGGTTGTTGTGATGCTTAACCTTGGGAGTGCTGCCGTGCATCTGGCTTTACGTTTAACGAACACTGCTATAGCCCCTTCAATCATTCCATTGTGTCTCGCGGTTATAACGTTCATTTACAAGCTTGAGGACTACCTGAAACAATCGCCCGAATATTGGGTAATTTGTGCCCAACACGGGAGGATGAGGGCTCGAGTTATTGGAATACTTAGAGGTGATCCACATGTTGAATGCCCATGCTGCCACCCTCCAGTCCCTGATTTGGAAGATGAGATGAACGTAGGCCCAAGTGTCGAACACCAATTCCTACCAAGCTCCATCGGCGTTGCCCCGAAATGACAAAAACTGTAGAGTGGTAACTGAGAATCTGTCTGCATTGAAGAGTTGGCTAGTACTTTTTATTTGGCATGTAGGAAGGGTAGTAAGATAGAACTAACACTCAAATTGTTGCTGGAGAATGCTAATGACTTGTCCATTGCTAATCAACTTGTCGCCAAGTTCACTAAAGACGGCAAGTCAGAGCTATGTATATTTTAGTTAATTTGAGTATCATGCCTAACTGTAAATTGGTCACTCGTATATTGTTAGTCGTCCCAAGTAAGTGCCACATGGTAATCATTTTTCCACTCCAGTGGACGTTAGGAAATCTAACCATTTAGTTGCTGGACTTGCAAATGACGAGTCTCTTTTCTCTTTTTCTAGCTTTAAATTAAAAGAAACTCGCTGCATAATTGACCTTATCTCTAGTCGCTTGTATCTGCCCTTCAATCTAATGGAATGTCTAAAATTGTTAAAATTCTTCTAGCAATTGTCCGTACTGGGTTTTAAAATGGGGCAAAATACGACAGTCAGACGCTAGTCAGTCAGGAGTCTTATGACAGTTTAATATTGAGATCCCGATCAGAGACAGCTCGGGATATACTTTTGGGCAACAATAATGTGGATGATAAATTGGCTTTGCAAGTCTGTGTTTAAAGCATTGTATTCATTTAATCTACACGATAATAATGACAACTGGAAAGGCAAATGTAACTATCCTTGCTGAAATAGTATTTTGCTTAATGTATATAAAAAAAAAGGAATTTTAGTATTAGTTTACGCGTAGGGCTGTAAATGGATCTTAATTGGACGGATTAGTCTAAATTTATATTCGGTTAACTTAATTCATGACGGATTCGGATTTTGTCCAACTAACCGTTAGATTAGTCAAATGCTAATCCATATCCAAATCCATTCGGAGTTGGATTTCGGATTAACGGACCACATTAATCCATCTATAATATATATATAATTTAATCATTGTATAAATTTTACAAAAAATAAATATTTTAGAACTATCAATTTAATAAAATTCTACTCCAAATAAATTTAAAGCTAAAAATTTTGAAATTAACTAAAATTAGATAATACACTATGTGAAAGAAATATTCTACTTATAAATATATTAATATATTCGATAAACATGTAATATATAAAATAAATATACTTAATAAATTTAAATCATATCATAGTTTTAATTAGGCCATATATATTCGATAAATATGTAATATATAAAATGAATGAAATAAATTAAATATTGATTTACAAAGTCTTTTAGATACAAATATTTCTTCTATAGTAAAAAGTACATTTACAAAAAAAAAAATTTTGGCCCCAATGGGGCATGAGAAGAGATTGAACCTGAGACCTTATATATTGTAAAGTCCAGCTCTACCACTGAGCCACCCCTTGATTTCATAGTAAAAAGTACATGTTTCTTGAAATTTAAAAGGAAATAAGCAACATAAAATATAATAAATAATTGTACGCACTCGTCCAAAATCTAATGTTCACTTTTTATTTTGAATTTTAACATACAAGTTATAACGTCACCAAATAACTATATTTTGTAAATATAAATTATATTTAAGATCCTAAAAAAATAATGTAAATAATTACATATTTATAAATTTTCAACGAAAATTTAAAACAATAAAAATTTAGAGGTATATAATATTATAAACATAATTTTAACTTTTTTTCTTTTTATAGTAAATAAATAATATATTATATATATTAATTTATTTAATTAATAATTATAAACAGACGGATTTAGTTTAAACGGACGGTAATTGTCCAAATTCATATCCAATCAATTTAGTTATCGGTTAACTGGTTAAACAGATATATAGTTAATCGAAATTTTTTACTCAATCCATATCCGCTTTAAGCGGACGGAGCTGCTAACGGATCGAATTAAAATTCGCTCCATTGACAACCCTATTTACGCGAGCAGGTAGGCGAACCACACGATCGTCAGGGTCCAAATTAATAAAAGACACGAAAAAAGTAAGGGTGCGTTTAAACGTAAAGTTTTTTAATAAGTTTTCTTTTCATTTGTATTTTGTGTTTATTTTTTATTGGTTTTGGTTTCATAAGAGTTTTACAATTTTGTCCTTCAAATTTTAAAAAAAAAGAGAAAAAGAGAGAAAGTGGTAGTTGTAATTTGATATGATATTTGATAGGATATAAATGTGGTATAGGGGTATGTAAAAAAGAGTAGGTGAGAGAGAGAAAACTAATGTTGTTGAAAGTTAACTCGTGAACAAAATTTTTAAATAATTTTCGAACTTTGTTCGAAAAACACTACGGCTAAACACAAATTATATATATATATATATGTAGGATTTTTCTGGAAGGACCGTTGCTGACGGTGTCCCTTTGTCGCTAGACCAATCGCCTTTGATTGCAATGTTCCTCCTTGTCCCTGGGAAACCAGCCCACTTCCGATGACCAGGCTCTGTGATGACGAGTTGCCGGTCGGCCCTAGAATATTGAGCCGAGAGGCTTCCTTTCGAACATATCCGTACACTTCCTCGACCGAGGGCAAAGGATCTTATCTCAAAATCTCCCTTTTTACGGCATCAAACTTCATATCTAATCCCCCTAGGAACTGAAACACCTTCATCTCATTTCGAATCTGGTTGAATGCTGTAATATCTTCAGCATCCTTCATTGGGTTGGGCTGTCTACGCTCGATTTCTCCCCATAAGCTCTGCATAATGAGCCAGAAATCTTCAAGTGTTCCAGCTCCTTGAACTTGTTTGTTTGCTTTGTTGTGCAGGTCAAAGACTTGCAGAGCATCTCTACCGCTACTATACGTAACGGCAAGCGCCTTCCATAGATCCTTTACTGTTGGGTAATGAGCCACAATGTTAACCAGATTCGGCTATACGTTATGGATTATCCATGAGAAAACCACAAGGTCTTCCTGTTTCCATTTTTCGAAGGCTAGCTGGATCTTCAATGGTTGGTGGTGGTGGCACACCAGTAAGGTGCTTCATCTAATTTCTGCCCCCAACAGCCACCATCATCAACCGTGACCACAAAGCATAATTGTGGCTGCTCAATCTGACACTAAGGGTTAAATTATCTGAGAGTGAATTGGGTTGGTTTCGATTTAATCCGTTTTTCAACAGAATTGCTATTTGAATGGTCAGGTCATCATGATCGTGCCTGATTTGGTCGGAGTTTTGTTGGTGCTTGAGAAGTCTTCAGACATGGTTGCTTTCTCGGGTTTGATTGGTATGTTTTCTGGTAGATGATGAGCAATAGATGACCGGTCCTCTCAACCGTCACCGCTTTGACACCATCTTGGGATTGTACCAGAGGAAACACATGAACTAGGAAATATTGTAATGATTGATTGATTAATTTGTGATGACAATATGCCTATTTATAGTTACAAGACTGAAGCTATGCATGATAATCTACAAATTTGCTGCTATGATTAAGGGATAGTGCTGATCCTGATTCTGATCTCCTTAATTTTGGAAGTGATGCTGAGCTGATATGGGAATATTTTCCCTTTTCTAACAAACGCTAGAAAACTGAAAGAAGTAAGATGCTGATCTTTTTCCTAGAAAAATGAGGGAGCCTCGTGATAAAATGAAAAGTGGTGTGCTTGATTGATGAGACAGGTAAATGAGCTTCATTTACTTGACGATTAATACAGCACAAGTCCGTAAAGAGGTAACTAGTAAAATCAAGATGAACTCTTACCGAAATTTTACACAATTCAGGGTTGGACGACAATCCTTGATAGTTGTCTCTCGCACTCAAAAGACTCGTGCAACTCCAGAGGGTCAATGCGTCTATACCCTTCATCATAAATCTCAGAAACACTAGGACTTTTGCCAATGTATATATTCGCTCGGCTCCTTGATAGGATTTTATGAACCATGTACCACATATATTGAGGGTCTATACCCTTTATCATACAATTATCTTTGATCAAATTCCAATGTATATACTCGCTCGGTTCCTTTACAAAAGTGTCCATTTTGAATAGTTTTTTTGTTCCTTTGTAAGTGTAATTTTCTTAACACTGTCATAAAAGGTACCTAATTAATAGAAAGTTAAAGCTTATAAAATTGAACGAGGAATCAAAATTATAAATTTTAAAAAGTACTAATTTGTTTATTTGCTTGCTATGACTCTCAATATATGTGGCACATGGTTCATAAAATCCTCTTGAGACTGGTAACCCAAAGACAACTTTGAATAATTACAAAGCTGTCAATGAATTAAAAATTTCATAATTCACTAAACTAGATATTAAGAAAAGATATTTATCAAGCTTGTGCAACAACAACACTCTAATTTCAACAATCATCCTCTTCTAAACAGGATATTGGACCAGTATAGAAGAAAACCAGAAATTAATGGCAGGCTAAGAGCCCAAGCACAACTGCTTGTTGTTAAAAGGCAGCCTTCCTAAGCACAAAAAGAAAATCAACTTTGTGTCCAGACACTCAAGGGTATAATATCTTCTGCATTAAATATAGGGTTAATCACATTTTAGGCCATAAAGTTTTCGTAAAATTGCTAAACAAGCCCCCAGGTTCCAAATATTGCAGTTTAGGCTCTAAGGTTTGAATTTTATTGCATTTTGGGGTTTTT
>JAOWAN010054575.1:0-13113 GCA_028566635.1 Lobelia cardinalis
ACTTGAGGTTGTTTATGGCCTGTTTGTTCTTGATTCCATCCCATTTCGATAAGCCGACGTTGGCAGCTTGGTCGTCCAACGACCACTCCCCATGTTCCGTCTTTAGTAGCCTGTAATGCTTCTCTCCCTTGGTGGGTTTCTTGGTTTCGTTGCTCTTCAGTTTTTGTTTTGCCTTGGAAGTGGTGGTGCTGCTAGCTTTGGGTTTGGGCTGGATTTGGAGGTTTGGAAGTGGCAAGAAAGTTTGGTTTCGTTGCTCTTCAATTTTTGTTTTGCCTTGGAAGTGGTGGTGCTGCTAGCTTTGGGTTTGGGCTGCATTTGGAGGTTTGGAAGTGGCAAGAAAATTGAAGGTGGTGCTGTGGTTTGGTGATGGTGGTGGTGCGGTTGGTGGTGGTATGGTCGGTAGAGGTTTAATTAGGGTATGTTTAATTTGAATAAATTTAATTAGGTATATTTAATAAAAATTTAATTAAATTTAGGTAAGTTTAATTAAGATAAATTTATTAGATTAATTAGGTAGGTTTAATTAGGGTATGTTTAATTTGAATAAATTTAATTAGGTATGTTTAATAAAAATTTAATTGAATTTAGGTAACTTTAATTAGGATAGGTTTAATTAAAGTAAATTTTAATTAAAATATTAATTACATTTAATTAAAGTAATTTTAAATTAAGATATATTTTAGTTAGATATTATTTGAATTAATGTATTAATTATAATTAAGATAAAATTAAATTAGAATAATATTTAATTAAAATTATATTTATTTAGGATATAATTAAATTAATATATGATTTAATTATGGTTGAATTTAATTAAAGTAAGATTTGAATAGATTTATTTTAATTTTAATAAATATTTAAAAGAATTAGGTATTTAATTAAAATTTAATTGTGTAACCTTTAATTACATCTAGCCCCTTTAGTTTATCTAGTTAGAAAAAGATGAAAACATCCGTGAAAAAAATAAGATTTCATGCATGTTAGTCCTTATTGTTATTTTTTTGATGATTTTCGTTCAAAATGGCCCTTTTGGCAAAAAAAAAAAATAGTATAGGGTTCAAATTGCTTAAAATCAGACCTGGGGGTCTTTTTCGTCTTTTCATGAAAATAATAGAACCTAAAATACAAAAAATCCAAAAAAAAAAAAAAATTTGATACTCCAACATCAATGTGTATCTAGAGAATTAGAGATGTAGCGTATTTAAAGGGGACAAACCAAAATGTTAATTTTTGAAGTAAATAATTAAAAAAAGGTCAAAGTTCATCATTCACTTTGGAATGGGTGAAAGTTTACTTTTTAATCACATAATTAATTTTGGGATAATTTCATAAATAGTTCTTAAAATTTTCTTATTCTATAGATAGTTCTTAAACTTAGAAAAGTAATATAAATGGTCAAGGTTTGTAAAATTGGCTCATAAATAGTCCATTCGTTAGTCAACTATTAATTTTGATCGTTAAATTGTTAACTTTAAGGGTAAAAAAGACAATTTCCACTCCCCCTTCTTCAATCTTCAATTCTGGTGATCTAAGTCTCTCTCCGGCGTGTTGTTTTTATTATTATTAGGCAAGCATTTGCAATTCAAGCAACTAATTAAGTATAATCCTATATATGGCTTCTTTTCAATTCATCAGTCTCTTCCTTGTGTTTCTTTCTTCGAAGCGTGCCATCGTTTCAGATTTCATCACCTCCCTCTTGTCATCTCCCTCAGGCAGCCAACCATCAACCAAGCAATCGAGCAACCGTAGCAACATCAGGATCCAGATCTTGGGTTCTTGAACTTTCTTTGATTTTCGAGTTTCATCCAGATCCAGATCTAGGTTTTGTCATGTTGCTTCGTCTTCTTCGCTCTTTGAAACCCAAATCGAAGCGTGGCCAGATAACCCAAATCTTATTCGGACGTTTTCTACCTCGGATTTCTCATTTTGAAACCCAGATCGAAGCGTGGCCAGATACCCATATGTATTAACAAATGAAATAGAATCGAAGATATACCATGGTGACGAAGCGATTGCAGACACCTTGAGGAGGAATTGAGTCTTAATGATGATTTAGTATCTGATTATTAGGATGTTGAAAGGAGGCATACCAGAGAGCTTTGGCCCTCTGATGCTGGGAACCTGAATATGGCATTTGCGGTGAAAAGGGGTGTCCTGAAATTGTTTATCGCAGTAATCACAGTAATACTTCCCCAATGGCATTTTTCCCTCCTCCAAGCACGGCGTGCTCAGTGATGGTGGAAATTTTGATTTCATTTTCGTTTGATTTTCGAAAATGAAGAGTAGTTCTTGCCGATTCAGTCCTTTGAATTTCAGCTGTGGATTTTCAAAAGTGGGTTTAGTTCTATGAATTTGAACATTGGCCGGACATGGAGATTATGGAGGTTCGGTGGTGGTTGGATGGGTGGTGGTGGTGATGGTGATGGTGGATGGGTAGGTGGTGGTGGTGGATGGTAGATGATTTAAGGAAGATGGAGTTAAGTATATAATTTCCTTTTTATCCTTTGTTTCAAAAGTGATTTTCCCAAATTACCCTTGGTTAACTTTACATTAACGTTTAAACTGACGGCATGTACTATTTATGAGCCGATTTTACAAACTTTGACAATTTATATTGCTTTTCTAAGTTCAGAAATTATCCATGAATTCACTCAAAGTATAGCGACCATTTATGAAGTTGTCCCATCAATTTTTGTTTAAACTAAAAACTTAAACGGCTTTTTCGATTTGTCGTTTGAATTATAGGTCGTTCATAGTTTACATGATTAAATAATTGTTTGATTCATGAACTATAACTTAATTATACATTTGATTTCAAAATTGTTTTATTTTTTTTACGATTTATTCTTAAATATCGAATACGTTCTAAAATAATCTCTCTCTTTTAAATAATTCTTAGATCAAATTTATGGAAATCTCATTTTATTCTCACTTAATTATAAGATTAGTATTCATATTTAACTTTTAAGTAGGAGTGTAAATAACGGTGGAGCCAGAAATCTTATGGACGGGGGGAGGTAAAATTATACAAAAGTTTGGAGACAATGCTCTAGAAAAATTTTAAAAGGCACAAATAAAATGTTAAAATTTTAAGTAAATAAATATAAAAGACTCGTCATTCACTTTGAAAGGGGTAAAATTTTATAACCATGCAATCAACTTTTGTTTAAATTATAAATTGTAAACCTTTTTGATTTGTGGTTTGAAATTCTATTTCGTTCATTGTTTAAAGGATTGAATAATTTTTTGGTTGATTAATTGTCGCTCAACTATGCATTTGTTTTCAAAATTATTTTCTTTTTAATATTTATCCTTAAACATCAAATATATTTTATTAATAATTTTTTTTCTTTCAAATTATAGATTAAATTAAACAAAAATTTCATTTTATCATCACTTAATTGTCAGATTAACATCTATCTATATTATAAGGAAGCTCAATTAACTATTTATCGATTTGGACATTCATACCAATGTTAAGATGTGACACATTACTAAGCTATATGTGAAGATCTGACGAAGAAGGTAAGTGATTTTTTAATTTAATTTTTAAATTTTTGTAATAGTTAAAAACAAAAATAAGATAGAGATATATAGCAAAATTGTGGATTTAGATGATATGTAATTGAAGTGTTTGTGGAATGTAATTTCAATGCTTGTGAAATGTAATTGAAGGGTTTGTTTAGTGTAAATTCAATGCTTGTGAACTGAAATTGAAGGATTTATGGAATAAATGATCAATTTAAGAAAGATATTTTCGTTATATGAAGGTGACATTAACATTTTCAATCTTATTGTGTTGCGATTAGTTCATTCGTTACTTCATAACTTTATGGTTTTCGTGACTCAACCCACCCGTATGCTAATCATTATAAAATTCATAAGATCTCATCACTAAATCAAATATGTAAATATGAGGTATACCGATGGATAACATCACCAACATAACAAAATTACTATTTTATAATGCAAAGTGATTGAATTAAATAATTTTTCACTGTGCAAAGAGAATTCTCACCCAATTTTTTTACTTCCAACTATATTTCAGGATCCCATCCACTTTCATTTTAGTTTTTTTTTTTTTTTCTTAAATCCTCACTCATTTTCGATTAGGAAAGGGGATTTTAATTACGTTAATATTGTCGTGATTAATTTTATTTTTTGCTTATTACTTAATAATATTATTTAAAAATAGTTGTCATATATTTTCATTTCCTACTCTCAAACTCATTTTATTTAATAATTTTTATTATGCATTCCCGAGTTAGATCTACATTTAAGGGACCTTAATACTAATATTCAAACCTAGGGACCTTAACACTAATATTCCTAGGGACCAATTTATATTGTATTAAACTATGTGGGTTAAGTTAAAACCCATCAAACACTCTCCACCCCTGCTGATCCTGAGCTTGTAGTTATTTCCCGTATCTGCTACACTCTTGGAGTTTTCATGGTGCTCTGCTGCAAAGTTCTTATGCACTCTTCCTGGAGCCTGACCAAAGGTGTGACTACTCTTTTCATTTAAGATGTCTTCATTTTAACCTTTTGTCTAGCTAGCTTGTCGGGTTTGCTCTTTTTCGATTTAATTATGATGCGAGAGCGCTTTCGGAATAATTAAATCGAAACAGTGGGGATTGTAATTAATCAGATTGGGGTTTAATCTCTGATGTGGTGTGTAGACTTTCGTAGTCTTATCTTTAAAGACTCAATTTGGCTAGCTCAACAACAAGGTCATCATTTTCATTTCGTCATTATCAAGATAGAATTTTAGACAATACTATATCTCGTCGAGTCCGTAGTTTCTGTTTGTCTATTTCACTTTGAATTTGTAGGGTCTGTCTCAATTGAAGAAAGCCTTCTGGCCTTCTGAAGCTAAACTTCTTTTCTTTTCTGAGATCAAGGTAATTCTCTGGCTTCATCTGCTCCTATGTATATTAATATATATTAATCCTTGATTGATATCACAATATAAGTTCACTGGGTAATTTAAACTGTTTGTCATATGATAGATGCCTCAAGGGCAATTTTTTGTCCTTCAGTTCTTGTAAACTTATCGAATATAAACCGAAAAGAAATACTTATTTCTAAGAGAGTATTAATCGGTGTAAATTTGTTTACTTCAAGGTCTAGATCTTGACTTGCCATGACTAAAGTGAAACTTAGTCCTTGATTTGTGACTAAACCAATGAAAATCAGTCTTGAAGAATAATGCTAAATTATATTAGATTCATAATGTTTAGGGTTACATATAAGGATATATAGGGGATACAATTGAGCATTTCTATTAGGATTAGGATCTATTAGGACCTATTCCTATTGGGTTTAGGATTACATCTTATTAGTCCCAGCAAGCTGAGCCATGCTCGACGCAAGAGAAAACTTGGAAATCACTATTAGTTGGTTGATGCATAATATGTGAGATTTTATTGACAGCAAACTGAATATCAGGATGAGTGACAACAAGATACAGAAGACCACTCACGAGGCTCCGAAAGTGAGTAAGATTAGAATATGGAGTAGTAATGCTTTGAGCGGGAGCACTAGTACTCATAGGTGTGGGAGAAGGATGATAATCGGTAACCATATTAGATTCACAATGTTTAGCATCATATGGGGATATATATAGAGGATACAATTGAGCATTCCTATTAGGATTAGGATCTATTACGACCTATTTCTATTGGGAATAGGATTACATCTTATTAAATCTGATTCCTAGTTTTCTAATTCATCTAAAGCTTTTATCCACTGGTAATGATGGTTTTGCTTGAAGTTTATTCATTATTTCATAGTGAACGTATGTATAAAGAAGGCAAACATTATTGCAACTCTTATGAGCTTAATTATATTTCGTACATTACTTCACTTAATTAGAGGAAAACAATGGGCATGCTTTAATAGATATCATTATGCCTATCTTGTGCATGAAAGGTACACATTTTTTGTGAAGTATGTGTCAATATGAGCAGCAACAGCATGGAGAGTAAATATTTACCAAACGATGTACATATGATTATACTTGCCCATATGCTGGTGAAGTCTCTACTTCGATTTAAATCTGTCTGCAATTCCTGGAGAAGAATCATTAAAGATCTTGGTTTCATTGATACGCATCTCCTGACTCGCACTACTACAAGCAAAGGAATTGCGCCCTAGTAATAAGGAATTACGAGCATGTCTGCTTGCGCCATAGTAGTGAAGCAAGAGCTTTCATGTGTGTGGCTCTAGATTTACCTGTCGTGAACGACAAAAACGAAATGGAAATTGGAATAGCTCTTCTGGGTAATGGCATACTTTGCATGTCAGATGGAGAACGAGACATTGTACTATGGAACCCTGCTATTAGAGATTACAAGGCACTCCCAACAAGTTTGACTCAACCGCTAGTCCTGGACCTGGCCCCAACACACGAATATCTAGACCTTCGAGTTTACTGTATTGGATTTGGTTTTGATCCCAACACTGAGGATTACAAGGTTGTGAGAATCTGGACTGTCTAACACAGTTCTGAAATAATGAAAGCTGAAGTATACAGTCTAAATGCTGAGTCCTGGAGAAGTATCAATGTTCACATCCCAACGAGTAATCGTATGGAGCTTGCCTCTGGCCAGGTGTACTTGAATGGAAAATATTACTGGTTCTTTGAGCATGACGTCATCCACTATAAGATCCTATGTTTTGACATGGTCAAAGAGGTGTTTGAGGTAATAAACTTGCCAGATAGTCATAGTGATAATGGAAGTTGGGATAGGCTTGTTGTGATGGATTCAGAAGACAATGAGGTATCCGAGGTGATAGAGTTTCCAGAGGGTCTCCGTGATAATGGAATTTGGTATAAGCTTATTGAGATGAAGGATTCCCTTGCCATGGTTAGTTACACCTGTCCCATTAATCGAAGCTTCTTCCATATTTGGGTGATGAAGGAAGATGGTGCTTGAGGTCATGGCATAAATTCCTTAAAATAGGACCCTTCTTTGAAAATGATGCAATTCTTGGATTTTGGAAGAATGATGAACTTCTTATCAATATTCAGTATACTTCAATAATTTCTTATGATAACACCACGCAAGAAATAAAAGACTATTTAGATTGGATGGACCTGGATGAGTTCCTGCCCATTGCCATTTATGAAGAAAGCCTAGTTTCAGTAAGCCATGGGCGTGTTTACGAGGAAAAGGAGATTATAAATTAGAATGCATACATTCATTAGCGTGATTTCGATCCTGTTAGTAGCTTCTCTATAAATTTCGCAAATTTTTGCTTTGTATGTACTCTTAAATGACATGAACTTGGCAGTCATCCTACATATTTAAAGTCTCGTGGTTTCTTTATGATTCTTTCCTGCGATTTCATTATTATTCTTCCTTGGTTATCTTTATTTTGTTCTTACGTCAATTGTATTGGTCCATGGTAACTGTGGATATGGTAACCATAATCCCCAACTTCTTCTTCTTTTTTCCTTTTTTTTTTTTTTTTTCCATTCGTGACGAATCAATGCACAGGAGATGGCATAGCACAACGTATTCATACTATTCATAGATCGCTGCACTCTACCAGAATATAGAATGTTCAGCTCAATCGATACCCCTGCCTAGCATGAACGTTGGACAGGTCTCCTATAACCTGAAACATTTTCCGCTTCGAATACGATTGTAGTGTTCAAACATTTGATTGCCTGCTTGTGACTCCCAACTCGACGGGGATGTTTGGGTTGCTAATAGTTGGACATGGAATCTTTTCTAGATCACGCCTTATACATTGAATAAAAAGTAGTATAATGATGAGCTAAACTACTCTAACAAACAAATGTATTGAATTTTTTCTTACATAATCAATAGAGTCATATACGCGATATATCTTACAGAAAATAATGCAAAGTGTATGGTAAAATTATGGCACATTCTGAAGAGTTGTTTCTCATTACAAACAACCCTTGCTGATTCTGAGCTTTAATGTTATTCCTATCTTTCTGCTAAACTCTTGGATTAAAGATGGTACTTCTCCAAAGATGACCCTTGACAAATAAGGTCCCCTCATTTGGCTAATTTTTCTGGTATGCCCTTTATGTCGATTAACAGATTGTTTTTGGTGTTGTAATCCTTACTGGGGTAGTAGATGTAATCAGCTCTAGGGTGTTAAGACTTTTGTATACCTTTAATTACTTTCATCTGTTAGCTGGCCGAAAAAGTTAACCCAACTCGGTATTTGCTTCAGTTACTTGCTTTCGGCTCGGATCGGATTACATGAATCATTTTGCTCTATTCAGTTCGGGTTGATAGAAAGTCAGCACATACACCATGTCCTTCTGTTTAACTCTCCACATACCTACATGATGCAATTAGTAAAGATATTTCAAGAGATAATGGGTGTGGGGGAGGTATAACATTGGTTAATCATTGAGAAGTTCACTCTGTTGTCACAATGCATTACTTCGTTTTCATTTCATTATAATCAAGACAAAAGAAAAAGAAAATATATTATCTAGTCCCTAATTGCTGCTATTTGTCTTACTGTCTGTTTTCTCATAGATGGATTTGCTTGGTCTTTATCAAATGGAGAACACCTGAATTTTGAACCTGCCTCCTCTGAAGCTATCCTTATTTTCTCTTCTGACTTTTGGGATCAAGGTAATTTCTCTTTCTTGGTTCCTCTGTTCGCTTTCCTATGCATTTCTGTGTATGTTAGTCCTTGATTGATATCATATTATAAGTTCATTGGGAAATTCAAATGCTTGTCATGAGCAAATAGAAATTAATATAACTGGCCAAATTAATCAGACACATTTGATCAGGATCTCAAATCGCCATGCCTATATATGAATATAGAGTGTATATATATATATATATATATATATATATAGAACATGTTGTCTTGTTTTTGGATCTTGTAAGTGTATATATATAAATCCTTGGCCTGATAACACTTCATCAAGCGCATATCTAGAAAGAATATGCTTGCAAAATGGTTTATCTTGGAAGTGTTCTTTTAGTTATGTCCTCTCTTATATCGACTGTTATGTATTGCATTCCTAAGTGAATTCTTTTTTATTTTATTAGAAAAATGTAACAAAAATATCCTCCCAAAATTATTCTCATTTTCTAAAGAATTTACCGAGTTCACGTGTGCACTCGATCAGTTTAAATTCGAACTTGCAATACTATGATGGTACCATCGAGGGTGCTCATATACATGAGTCACAATGTTCCTAGTTGGACACTTACTAGGAACAAATGATCGTCACTACAGTGTGTAGATATTATTGCATTTATTATGAGCATATGATCATTATTAATTGCATTCTCATGTCAATATGAGCAGGCTGAGCAGCAACAGAATGGAAGGCAAATATTTGCCCTGGGATGTACACATAATTATCTTGGCACATTTGCCAGTAAAATCAATAATGCGATGTAAATCTGTCTGCAAAGCCTGGAGAACAATCATCGAGAATCACGATTTCATTGACATGCATCGTGTCATTCGAGCGGCCAAGAACAATGGAGATTGTGTCCTAATAATGCATTATCAACGGATTTCTAGTATTGGAACTGTATTTGGCTTGCTTCAGAGTGATGAATCAGGAACTGTGGAGTGTGTTAATCTTGATTTACCATTCTTCAGTCATATAGAAACAGTGGATATCAAAGTAGCTGTTCCATGTAATGGCATACTTTGTATGTCAGATGGAGAAGAAGACATTGTCCTATGGAACCCAGCAATTAGGGAATTCAAGCTACTTCCTAGAGCTACAACTGAACCTCTTACACCACCAGGCTTGTATACAAGCCTTGAGCGCATCAGTGTTGGATTTGGTTTTGATCCTAGAAGTAATGACTACAAGGTTGTAAGAATCTGGTCGTTCTATAACGATAAGATACCCAGACAGGAAATTTTTAAAGTCGAGTTGTACAGCCTAAAGACTGATTCATGGAGAAGTGTCAATTCCATACCAACAATTTCAATTGAGGATTGTTTGGATGGCGAGGTATACTTAAATGGCAAGTATTACTGGTGCATCATATTTTCTTTAGATCAATACAAGATCCTGTCTTTTGACATGACCAAAGAGGTGTTTGAGGTGATAGAGTTGCCAGATTGCCATAGTACTCACGATAACGGAAGTTGGGATAGACTTGTTGTGGTGAAGGATATGGAATCCCAGCTGGTCGACGAGGATGTTGTCGAGGTCATAGATTTGCCAGAGGGTCGTAGTGATAATGGAAGTTGGGATAAGCTTATCCTGATGAAGGATTCGCTTGCCATGGTTAGTCACACTTGTTCAGTGAACCAAAAATGCTTTTTTCATATATGGTTGCTGAAGGAATCAGATGATGACGGCTCAAGGTCGTGGCGTAAATTCTTTACCATAGGACCCTGCTACGAGTATGATACACCTCTCGGCTTCTGGAAGAAGGGGGAGCTTCTTTTGAAGTCTGAACGGACTACAAGAATAATTTCTTACAACAACAGGACTGGAGAAATAAAACAAGTTCTTGAGAAACTCGATGCGGATGAGTTCTTGCCAGCGACCATTTACAATGAGAGCCTAGTTTCAGTACGTAAGCCAGGGACTTGAATAGTATTGGGAGTATTTCTGCGCTTCTTCTTCGTCGATCGGCCCAAATATTTGCTTTGTGTAAAAACATCTTGTAAATACATTTGAGTTGTGATTTCATTTCTTACTAGTTCTTTTAGCGTTAGAGAGAACTATTTGTTTTTGGAGGCATTAATGGTCTAGTCTTTAAAGGGGTGGTTTCGGTAGGACAATCGTATTAAAATCCTATTACCATTAACATTACCGAAAAATTGGTAATGTAAAATTTATTACCATTGTCCTACCAAAATTTCGGTATTATCAAAATTAATAATATCGAAATTTCGGTAGGGCACAGTAGGGTATTGGCATTACCAATTTTCGGCCAAGTTAAAAAAAAAATTCAAATTTTAAATTACAAGTTAAATTAATTCACACTTGTAGGTCAAAGTTAATTGTTGTATTTTAAAAAATGTATCGAAAGAGACCGAACAACCCAAATTACAAATCTAGTATGTCAAAATTTTACTTACTCCTATAAATATCAACATTACAAAATCATCAATTTTCAATTGAAATATTGGAGAGATAACAAAATCATCAATTTTCAATTGAAGTATTGGAGAGATAGTAGGATTATGATTTGAGATTTTTTGAAATGGTAGTGTGTAAGAATAGAATATGTAAATTGAATTTTTTTTAATTTTTTATATAATTTAAATGTAAAATTACTAAATTATCCCTATTTTGGTACGGTAATGGTAATACCGTGGTAATGATATCCATTACCATTACCCTACCAAAAATTTCGGTACGGTACGATAACAGTAGGACAATTTTTTAATAGAGATTTTTTGATAATTTTCGATATGGTACGATAGGGCAATTAGTACGGTAGAACAATTAATATTTTTTTTCCACCCCTAAGTTTTTATAGACATTATCTCCATAGTACTTTTTAGCCTGAAATAATGGTTGTTTTGTGTTGTATATATAAGAAAAAGTGTCCTTTGCAAAATAGGTGTCAATTGACTCATACTTTAGGAGGATATTTGAATTTTAAAATCTGTAGTTGTCAAAGGAACACTGGTTGAAATTTAGGGTGGTTTATTAGTAACCCTTTACTATCCTTCTATAATAAAATTATCCATTAATTTTCGGATCGCCTGTAATGGATTCTTGATCCAAGATGGGGTGCTAGAGGGACCTGATTTTCGGATTTGGTTCGTTACAAAGTCACACTATCACCTTTCCATCAATCAGCAGATAATAACTGCATTTGACAAAGGAAAGCATAATTTTGGAAATTCGTTAGTGTAGAAGCTTTACTATTGAAGAAAATCTCACAGGACGTATTACAGCATACCTTGTCCTCGTGTGACATCCAAGCGTAGGAAGGATTCTGGAACGTCGAATATGAAAAAAGTAAAATACCGCAGTTGTCAGATCCCACAACATCACTTTCTCATCATAGGATGAAGAAAGCAAATGAAACCAGGACCTGTTGTGCCACTCGCAAGCTGTTATCCAAGATGTGTGTGATGAGAACTGGTAAGACAGGAGCCAAAGTTCCTGTATGAGTTGAAGCAAAAAATTTCATGTGAGAAAACACATCAAGAGGCTAGCTAGCTGCATTTGTGGTGAGCGGATGGGAGTGGAAGAGAGGCAGAAAAGGAGAGACCTGGTTTGCGGGGATCCCAGATCCATCCTAAGGATAGGATCAGAACCACCAGCAGCAACAAGAGCAGAACTATCACCGGCATCCAACATCAACACATGCAGTTGAGAACCTTCCCGCTGAACTGAGAAGATAGGAGGGAAGGAGTTATTGCATCTGAACATCCCATCTACTAATGGAATGATCCCATGATGCAGAGTATACCGTTCTTTCCATGTTGTGCCCAAACCACTGATGATACACATTGTATGCCCCAAGAGTGTAGAAACAGCCTCACCCTGCATACAGTATAGGGAAAAAATGGATTATGGACAAACCAGCCTCCTAGTGAACCGAAAGATTGAAAGATATAATCACATGTAGACATTTACAATTATAGCTTCAGTCTTCAACCCAAGACCCAAAATGTAGATCAAATAATGAAGCTACTAAAATTACATGGCAGCAGTGGTGAATTAGTGGCACCCAAAAAAGACGGTGGTTTAAAAATAACTCTTCATCCTCCATTCCGACCAGCTGAACTACAAAATCAGAAGAAAAATCAAGAAAATAGAAAAGTATTTAACCCACCTTTCTGCAACAACTACATGCACAATTGGTACCATAACCCCAGATGGATGTGCTGCAACACTTTTGCACGGAAGCAGTATGCCCGCGCAATGTCCTAATTAAAGCTGTAGCCTGTAGCTGAATCAGCCGAAGATTAATTCGGCATCAAACTTTAAGGAAGAAAAATCACATGAGAGGTTGGCACATATTAGACAAAAAGCATTAAGATTCAGTTGAGTATCTTCCATTTACCCATCCAGAGCCTTAACGTCCCATCTTCAGGAGCAGTGGCTACAACCACATCAGTGCCATTTTGATGCACTTCTCCAATAATCCTATGCATCAAGAT
>JAOWAN010054585.1:0-13113 GCA_028566635.1 Lobelia cardinalis
TCCATGAAAGATGGAAGTCGAGCTGTGGAGATGGCACTTGCCCAGAAGGAGAAGGAGATCAAACAGCTAAAGGAGGGAGAAAATCAGTACGACAACAAAGTAACACCACTTACTGGGATATTGAGGCAGAAAGAAGCTGATAATGAGAGCATGACGCAGCATATTGAGCAACCAGTTAAAGTCTGGTCAGTTAGTACAGATGACCCATCGAGCCCTCCTCAAGTAAACTTAACTGAGGCAGCAATATTGGCAAACATTGATGGAGGTGGTACCGGTAGTGAATCTGCAAATAACAGCAATGGAGAAAATTCAAGGAAAGGTGAAGATGGAAGAAAAAATGAAGAGGAAGTTGTTGAAGAGATGGAAAAAGCAGGAGAAGAACAGCCTCAGAAGTTGGAAGAGTCTTTAGAAGAAGACGTGGGGTACGGAAGCACATCTAGCGGAACACATGGAGATCCCAGACACAGAGAAAACCTTGTGAGATCGCAAGTTGAGGGAATCTCCGGTATTGGAAATGAAGAACATTATGTAAGTACATCTTGGGAAACGAACACCTCTGTTGAAGTTCAAAACCATCAAGATGAAGATAGTAACAAAGAAAGTCGCGTTGAAGTACATGTACGCTCAGTAAAAAGTGAGAATGATGAAATTGGGGTAGAGTATAGAGGTTTGGCGAAGCCAGAAATGAAGGACAGCAGCAAACGGAAGGCAGAGGGCAGGAGATCGAGAATAACTGCCAAGCATAGGATGTCCGGCAAAAAAGGAGAGTCTAAGGAAATTGGGGTTACAAGGATGGGACTGGGAGGCAGAACATTTTTCAAAGGATCATTTGAAAGTGAGAAGAATAAAACACAACAATATGGGGATATGAGCCGTGCAGATGATAACAATGGCTTGAACATCGGAGATGTGCTTCAAGAAACCGACACACAAACTGCTTTAGAGCATAAAGATGAGAAAGCGTCTGTAGAAGGAGAAAATGTTGAGAACTGTCAACTAGATGCTAAAATCACAGGTGCCTCAACGGACATAAATTTGCTGAAACATGAAGACTCCATCTTTGCTATAAATTCAAGGGATAAAGGAGGAAATACAAAATTCAATCAACCTGGCAAAAGGGTGCAGGAAATGGATATCACATACATAAACTCTGAGAGGCATCGTGTTGAAGAATTGCGGTCAAATTCAAATAGAACTGTCAGTGGAGAGGACAATGGAACTACTAGTGGTGCTGAAACAGAGAACCAATATGAACAAATGGATGAAGCAGCTGGAGATATTCGTGAAGATATTGATCACAAAGATGTTGACCAAGAAGATAATATTTCCAAACAAGGAAATGCCACAGACAAAGACGAAGAACCAGAAAACCTGGAAGTCGAAGATGTTCAGGAATCTGACACCGATATATCCCGAGAATCCAGCACCACTCTGGAAGAAGATGAAGAAGAATATGAGGAAACAAAAGAACCCGAGTTTTAGCTATTGAATCAAACATAAAGATTTTCTTGGACTGTAGCTGGATAAATGTTTCCCACTGTTATTGTAGCTTATATATAGCATCTATTTCTCCTGGTTCATGTGTATGTGTCTGTTTGTACGTGTGCAAGCATTATATGTGCCTTTATCTACAGCTTACACTTATCGTGTGGCTCCAAGCAAAGAGTTCTGAGGAAAGGCATGCCAGAAAAACAAAAAGTGATACATGGACATGAATAAATCTCCAGACATTTACCTTCATCAAATTCTGCAGAATGACACTTCAGAATAAACAGAGAGCAATGTATGGACACCAATTTCTACACAATGACATCCTCCACCTAAAGACATAAAAAGTGAGAGCCTGTTCCACAATTTTCCTAGACTCCTTGCATCTCTAACAGGTGCTTCATAATTGAATGTGACGTTTTCATTGATACAATGCACATATGCCTCTTCTCTTGCATCATGTTAGACCTGATTCCCATGAGTTAGAAAAGAAAACAACTGAACTTTGCCATTTAATCCCTCAAAAGAGAAACTAACCTCTAGCAACCATAATCTACAATTACTGATATATTCACTACGGTTTGTAGATATAAACTATGAGAAATAGTTGACTAACCAACCTTTAATAGAACGTAGATGTTCCTGCATAATTTTTCATAAAGAAGGTAAGAGACATAAATATTAGGGAAATCAAGAAAATAGTTGTTATCATGGATGAGGCCAAGTAAGAGAATAGAAATTAGTAATTCCAGTTGCACTAAATAGTTACCAAGGAAGCGAGATGGAAAAAGTAAACAGTAAACCCAATCATTTTAATTTATTTTTTGTTTTGTTTTACGACTACAATTGCAAATGTTCCTTTATTTTATTTTTACCTCATGAGACAATGAGCCAAAGAAAGCTTCAGGATAAAGGAGACTAAATAAATGGTCATTATTAAAAATGTGAAATGCATAAGATGGTCAGCATTATGCACCTTGAAGAGATATAGAAAAGAAAGGAGATAATCTAGGAACAATTGCATCCAACATCTGAAAATTCATTCAAGCATCATTCTCATTCACATGAAATGGATAGAGAACTGAATTGTCACAAAATGATCATAACAGGATTCTGGTAGATGTGAAATCAAAACAAACTCCTTATTAGCAATTGGGTTCAGGAAGGGCGATCAAATCCACATGCTCATTGTGATGTTTCCACCAATTCCTGCCAGCAGAGAGAAAGAGAGTTAAAAGAATATCAAATCTAAATATTCTCTAATGTGCAAAAGACGAGCCCTTTTACATTGAAATTTTCATGGCGCGGGAATATATTAAGCTTAGATATAACCTTCCACTTAATTATCTAGATCATGCAGATCAAGAAATCAAGAAACCAAAACAATTAACAAGTCTGTACCATCAAGGTTGAACTTTTTAAATGACAAAAAGAAATGTGCTTCCAGTATTCTAAATTCAATCAAGCTAATGCAAGCAAAGTCAGCACAAGAAGATTCCTTTTATCATCTGAAGCAGATCTAAATGGACCATTCTGCTGAAATAAGAAACAGATAATAGCTATAATAAGCAGTGTCTTCTTGGTAGTGTCTAATGCCAGTTTCAGTTGTTGCACTTTTCTGTAACAGTAGATCAGTGGGGCTTGGTGGCATGGGATTTCTTATCCACCTTCCTATTTCGTCCTATCTATAAATTCTTTTTCCATCACTCACGAATATACACACACAAGCAGGGTTCTAATGACACAAACTCCTCCATCTGTATCTTTAAAAAATATGCTTTTGTACCTGATATATGAACACTTAGCTAAGCTGATGAAAATCTAATGACACCTCACTGTTCCAATATTACCACGACTTACAATATACCGGGTTTAATATCTTATCCACATTTGCTATTTCTTCCTATATATGAAATTTTCTTTTTCTATCACTCACTCGCAGACACACACATGCAGGGTTCTAATGGCGCAAACTTTTCCATCTATAAAATGATGCTTCTGTGCCTGATTATGTACACATAACTAAGCTGACGAAAATATGATCGCTCACTGTTCCAATATAATAGGGACTTACATCATATATGGTACTAGTAAAAGCCCGTGCCCGAGGGCATGTGCCATAATTTATATTATGTAGTATTCTCATTTAGAAAATTATTCTTAAAATAAATTTAGAAAATTATTCTTAAAATAAATTTAGAAAATTATTCTTAAAATAAATTTAGAAAATTATTTTTAAAAAATGTTTGGACAACAACAGAATTTCTGAATGAAAAAAATGAAAAATTAAGTCATTTTCCTATCTAATTTATACTATATATATATATATATATATATATATATATATATTAGTGTAAATATTGCTTAGAGCTTCCATACAATTCTATTTTTTTCACTTATTTTTGCATTTTCTTAATTTTTAAATTAAATGATTAAATAAAAAATATACTGCATATTCATAGACATAAATATAAAGTAATAATTCTTTAAAAATTACTTTTTAAATAAAATGTTGTATGGGATCAATTTAGAAAAATGGAAAAAGAAATATAATAGAATTCCTACTTACAAGCTACCTATATTACTCCACCACAAAAGCTACTCCTTGCGCATCTCTCTCGGACTTGTGGGCCTCAGTACGTGAAATTTATGCACGACGGATTTTGTGTACACAACCTTGAGGCTTTTGTAAATTGCAAGCACACTTTGTTTTTCGGTGAAATCCAACAATGTATGGTTGATTTTTCTCATCTGAAACGAACAAGTATTCTTCCAACTGAAGCCTAACAGCAGGGAGGTGCCCTAAATGTCTTATAACGAGAGATGCCCCGAAATCTCAGGTACAGGCATTTACACTCTAAAAAGTGCCTTGGAAGGTAGGTTTTTCTACCTCTTTGTCTAGTTCGGTTAAGATACATATGGTCCCGACTCCAACTACTCGAAAGATTCAGCATGAGTCCAGCAGTATCTATTCTGTTATCTTGAGCAATATATTCTGCTATCTGATTACTCATTTATTGAAATAATAAAGGGACATTTCACTTTATTACTATAACTGCAGCAAAATATGAATTGAAGTTTATTTTTTTAAAGAAAGAAAACAAACGAATCAATATAAAGTCTAAAACAGTCCATTATTCTCTCCCTCACAAAACAACCGTTACTTTTTCAGATAACAAGCTGAGCAGAAATTTTTTAAAACCACCCCAACCGAACCAACCCAACAGAACCGATGAATTAAAAAACAAATCAAAGAATTGGATTGGTTGTGGTTTTGGTTTTGGTTTTGGTTTTAGAAAGTTTGAAAACCGAAAAATTGGGTTGGTTGCGGTTTTGAAAATATTTTGTGCCCCCAAAAACCGAACCGAACCGAGGTCATGTAATACACATTTTCGGTGTATATACACTGTGTTTTGTTAGTGTTAACCTAGGTGTAAAAAAAATCTCTCATTTCTCCGAAAAATTGGGTTGGTTGCGGTTTTGAAAATATTTTGTGCCCCCCAAAAACCAAACCGAACCGAGGTCATGTAATACACATTTTCGGTGTATATACACTGTGTTTTGTTAGTGTTAACCTAGGTATAAAAAAAAATCTCTCATTCCTCTTAGATGCTTTATACTTCAAAGAATAATTATGTCGATCTTGAATTATTATTTACTTCTAATTAGTATGTCTTGTACTTGCATTTATCGACATGTTGAATTTGTCGATATAGGGCCAATTTCTAGTTTAAAAAATTCAGAAATTAATATGATCATTGTTCATAAGATGTGTTCAAAAATTTTAACGCCCAAAATTGAATTTACCTCAAATTAATTTGATATTTGACTCAAAACCGAAATAATTGTCAAACCGAACCGAAAATGTTTAAACCGACTTTTCGATTTAATATGCGGATTGGTTTGGTTACGGTTTGAAAATTTCAAGAAACCGAGTAATTGGTTTGGTTGCAGTTTCAACCAAAATGTGTAAAACCGAACCAAACCAAACCGTGAACACCCCTTTATCCCAAATATGGTCACTGTTCTAATGAAGTTACAAATTTAGCTTTCGCTACTAACATGTCTCAATGTGCACCAGCTATGCTACAATGAGTACATAAACCAATATGTGCTACTAAATTGCTTACAAGTCAACTTTCTTAATTTTCATATTATCAGAAAAGGAAATACCACCATTTCTTTATTTTATTTTTCAACCGCATCCACGAGATCCAAGTTGACAGGAAATTAGTAGCTTCAACCAATAAATCACAAGCCTACAACATAGAACTTTCAATAGTGCCAAAATTTTAAATCTCAACCAGTAAGTAATTATATCATTTCTATGCTATTGGCTTATACTTCGTAGGGATGATAAAAGTTATAATGCTAATCCTTGACTTGCTTAATGTGATGCTCCAGTTAATATGCAACGAATAATAACTGGAGAAACCAGTTTAAACCTTAATGGAAGAGATGCAAATTACCTTATCGTCTTTCTTGCCTCCACTGAAGAGCTTGTATCCCCCATAGATAGCTAAACCCCAGCCAGATAACGAGACAATCACAAACTGCAATGATGAAAGATTCACATACAGGTTACAACTTCAAGCATGTTCCCACTTCCCACAGTACGTTAAGAAAGTAGCAAAAAACAGCATCAACTTTACTTGTTAAATGATGAACCACAATTAAAACAGAATACCCACAAACAACAAGAAATTCAGCAGATGGAAAAAACACATGGAAAAATGAACCAATATTCAGGAAATAGATGTTTCTCGCAGCTCTGATGCTTGTGCTATAAACTAATGGATATGAAAAACTGAGGGCAGACATCATACACTTAATAAAGACCAACTGATTTTGTAGCTTATCGAAAAACAGAGCAAAGGATCTAGAAATGTAACTAGGACAATATTACAAGAAGACACTAGCCATTTCAACACAAGGACCTTAAGGAATTTCTTCTCCACTGAAAAAAGTTACGTCAGCTGCTAAAGGATGCCATCAAGCCTGTTAACCATGGGCAATTTAGGTAACCATAAAAGAACAAGGGGACCATTGGCATTTTTTTTTTATTTTATAAAAGGATCATTGGCATTTATCAAGTGACAAGATTTGAGATTGTATAATGAAACAAGAAACTAAATGTACTAATAATATGATACCCAGCCATATAAACTCAATTCTCCGTTGCTTTTTGTTGTTACAGCCGACTGTGCGAACCCCATGTGAAACAGCTAAGGTTACCCCCTTCTGATTATGGAGAGAGATGAATTTAAAAATTTTATTAAATCATAGGAAATCACTTGACTTGAGACCCAAACTGTAAGACATACAACCAAACTGTAAGCCGTATAAACAACAGTTTAACTTTCCCTTAGCTATTGCAATCTAGGAGCTGACACCCCCTGGTACCATGGTGCCACATTCCTACACCTTAGGATACACCAATAGCAGTTGTATAAAAGTTTCAGCTATTTTTTTAAACAGTTAGCTCCCTTGGAGACTCATGGGTGCATGACGTTATTTTTTGGGGCCAAAAATTAAGTGAAAGAAGATTTCAGTTTATGTTAAAAAAAACAAAATTTTAAACATGTAAATACCCAACATAGGCCTCAGTTCAATTCTTCTTTCGAGAGATAACATGTGTGCGTTTGTGAGAGAGAGAGAGAGAGACACACACACACACACAGAATTGCAAATCACTGGTCGATAGGAAAGGAGGAGAAGAAAGAGCCTATTCCTTCCCCTCCCACATGAAGAGGGATATGTCCCTCTTCGGTCAGCCCACTTGAAGATAGGCATTTCCCTTTTAAGAAAACTAATTTTCCCAGTAAATATATAATATTGCCTCTCCTTTTTGTAAAGCATAAACAAGATTGTTGAAGGGCACACTTAAAGAAATTGACATATTTTCAACCATTTTCATAATTTGTGTATTGGGTCAATGTGCCCATGTTCATGTCTGACGGGTATAAATTGGCTGAAAGCACTTCCTCAAATCTCGGCCTCTTGTTTCTTCCCAAAAACCTTTGCACTTTTTTAACAATCAAAGATATGCCTTTTCATTTCATTCTTGCTGCTTATTTAGGGATTCTTCTTCGCAGTTAAAAAAGCATCGCTGATATTAAGGCTGACATGAAGCCCATGTTTATCTGTTATAAAACGAGAGGGTAACATTTTGAAGGACCAAACGAGATTGTCCCTCTTCAAGTAGGACAAACTAAAAAAGTAAGTGTCCTCTAAAGTTTGGTTCTTTAATTTATGGAGTCAATTGACTCAAGCTCAAGCCAAACCCTAGTTATCTAATCATCAGCAATTCCTTAGAATACTAAAGTCAGTGTGCACGCATCTAGCTATGCCTTGTGGCCACTTTTGGGTAGACTTGAATTCTCAGTCATTTGACCCTTCCTATACCTTGACTTTTTGACTTATGGCCATCAGATTATAACATTTAATAACCACGTTAGATGTGATACTAAATAAAGAGTATCTGATAAAGAACAATATACTATTCTCCTCTAAGACCTCTTCTAAGTTTAGTATACTCAATACTAATTAGTAGTAGGATAAACTATTACAATGGACTAAAAATACAGTAGCTATTGGTGTTGGCAGTCTAACAGTTACATCTTAGGCTTGGAATTATACCAGTCTCAGGTATCGACTATTCATATGCTTTCTCCATTTGTTGTTACTGCTCATAAATCCAATTGTGTAGCCATTGTCTTTTTGTTCCCGCGCTCTCAGCTAGACATTGGATATTGTATTTAAGATTCACCTCTTCTAAGTTTCGTCTCCAATATAATAGAATCCAATACTACTAGGAGTACATCCAAACTATTACAATAGACTAAAGATAATAGCTTTTGGTGTTGGTGTTGGCAGGTAAGCAGTTGCCACTTAAGCTTGGAACTTCATTTAGAGTAAAAACTAAATTAAAAAAATGTGCAATGCACAAGCATACAGTGTATGATGTGCAAGCTGACTCTAAGTTGGTGTAAGCGATTTCCAGCTAGCCGCTAAGTACTATTATCAACAGCAATTCTCTAATCTTATAATTCTTCTCACAAAGAGCCAAAGTAGAAAGCTTTTGAATCATGGGTGGAATGGATACCAAGTGAGTTATATACCCAACTATTTAACATGCTTCAAAATTCTACTAGCATTTGGGGTGTGAAAGCCTTCACAAAGCAAGCTTAAGCAATCTCGCGCTAGCTTGACGTAAGGAGTTTTGTATCCAGACAAGCTAGAGTAATTTCGGATTCAACATAGATCTCATATCATAGCAAGCTTATCAAGTTATTTAAATTCGAAGTCATTCAAATTAAGGAGATTCGTAACTGTCCTTACGCCTGGGTAGAGTAATTTCGAGCAAAATCAAGATTTTTTTTATTTTTTGATAAAAGAAGAAATGTCATTGATAAGAGAAGAAGATACAATATTGTCGGACAAGAAATCCACCAAACGTAAAAACAACAAATACATCCAAATTACACTATAGCAGCTTTCCAATCTCTAGCTAAATCACCCAAAGTCAAGCTATGGAAAGCACCAAAACTCCTAGCCCAAAGAGAAGACCGCACGGTGATCTTCTCCCACAACAGCAGAAGTGATAACTCTCGATTTCTGAAAATTCGAGAGTTTCTCTTGATCCAAATGTACTACAGCACACTCAACAGAGCACAACCCCAAAACAATGGTCATGAGACTCACTAGCCCGCATACACATAACACACATATATGGAGAGATAGACCTCTTCGGATACCTCCTCTGCCGCCAATCATTAGTATTCAAACGACAAGGACCACTTACCAAGCAAACACTTTGTAGTTGAGCAGAATCAAGATATAACGAATGAATTTGGCCAAAGTGGAGGTAAGGTTTTCTAGAAGATCATCAATTGTTAGGGGGCACATGGTCAGACTCATGCTATAGGCTCCTACCTTTTTCAGCATGCAGATGATGAGACAGAATATTAATCTAAGGAATAAGCTTTGAAGGGCAAAAAGAAGAGCATGATATGAGTTCCTAATTGAGGTGCAAAATACTTGACTATATCAAAAACAAAAGAACATATTCCTAAAGGCTAAAACTATGACAGAGAAAGCAATTGTTGCAATAAAATCAACATCTAAAATAACCAATCCGATAACCAAATTCAAAAGAACTCACATGCTCTTCCTTCCATATAGATGGACTCATAGGGTCTGACCAACAGTTAACCTTTGGAGGTCCGTGGGGATCTAACAACAATCAAATTACATCAGTATCAGTATTTAACACATAAACACGCACAGTGTGAGTACATAAATGAAATAATACCTCTCATAAATCAAACGCCCAACATACTTAGTTAGATATCAAACTAAGTGTGTGCAACTCTGTGCGAAATATGATTGGCATACTTAAATTTAACATGAAGATTATGTGTGGTTATATAGAGAGAGAACTTCCCATGCATGTACAGTACATAAAAATCACATTCTATTCACAAACCAGACTATTCACACTAAATTTTTCTTCATGTGATATATAGATAAAGCACCCCACACACACACCGTAGACAGAATATGCAAATAGTTCAAGCAACAAGGATATTTCAGAGATGTAGTTTCACATCTTGTGTGTGTTTGGTCGAACAACAATGAAATTATCACAACAACAGCATCTCACGCAAAAATACACAAAATTGTTTGCTCATAATTCACAAATACTTCAACAAACCATCAGCATAACCAGATTTCAAATTAAGCATGCATATTTGCTTCCGTGACTTGAATAGAGAGAACTTCATACACAAACATGCACTGTTTTGAGTACATAACTGCGCAAATGATCGAAAGTTTTATCCATTAGCTTTCAGTCTCAGTGACTAGAAGTGATAATTCATGATACAGCATTTAACATCGAGTGTGCATATATATGTGCAAGATAGAAACCAATTCACATACAAACACAATTGTGTGTACACAAATGTACGAATACTCGAAACAAATAGGAAAATTTATACACAGAGCGTTTCACGTTCGGTGCGTGTGTGTGTGTCAGTGTGTGGATACACATAAATCAATTCACATCGAAACACAGCGTATAAATGTACAAATACTCCAATCCAAGAAATTTTAAGCGATTACATTTCAGAGTCGGTGTATCTATGTAATTATATATTAAAATGAGAAAATATCTCAGGCAAATCGGAAATTAAGAAATTAAGTTAACAGTTGGTGAGTGTACTCGGAAGGAGCGGGGAACATACCGGCGCCGCCGGAGAGGCCGCGACGCTGAATAAAGGAAGCGGTTTGAGAAACCGATCTGGGAGCAGAGAGGCGAGCTAGTTGACGAGCCGCCATTGAAGATGCCATGATTGGTCGGATGGAGGCAGAGAGAGAGAGGAGATCGATCCCAGGGATCAAAGAAATGGTGGTGATGGCTGCTTCAACCCTTCAAATGGGAAGCCCAATGAAAAACTCTTTCCCAGACTCCCAGTTCTCTAAAGCGGCGTCGTATAAGTTGACGATGCAATTTTCAGGTACACCCCCTTTGTCTTGTCGTTTCATTGACTCACTCGGGGTGTCTACAAACCCATATCAATTCGAAGTTTTAAGTTTTTTTTTTTTTTTTTCTCAAACTGGTTCAATAATTCGAAAGTTCAATTCAAACTCAATAAAATGCACTAATCTAGGCTCAAACTCGACTCGATAAGAAAATTTTTAATTTCGATCTCGAGTTCGAACTGGCTCAATAACTCGAATCAAATATATATAATATTAACAAAATATATTAAAATTTTACATACATTTAAGAATATATAATAAAATTAAAAAATATATTAATTTAGAACAACTCGCGAATTAGGTCGTAAGTTCGATAAGAAAAATACATGGATCGATATCTAATTAATAACAAACTCGAGTTCGCACCGGCTCGAATCGATCTCGAAATTTTTTGATGTCGAATCAAGTCCAACTCGAATCAACTCGTGAGCTGGTGAGTTGGCTCGGTTCGATTGACACCCATAGATGCACTAGCCCAATAAAACTTGTAAGTTGGCCCCATCTTCCATTTCAGTTGTTCTGTGTTGACCCGTTTGACTCAAATGAATCAACTTAACTCGACTTGTGAAAAGCAAGTGACCCGCGCGCTTATGTTTAGAGCTCGTTATATTTGGTGAGCAAAATTGAGTCCATTAGTGTTTGACTCATTAATTGTGAGTTGGCTCGAACTCGAGTCGCATCGAGCAAGTTCACTGCGACTAGCTAGTTTATTGTATTTAATAAGTATTTTTTTTTTTCATTTCCTCGTTGATGAAACAAAATTTTGGTCTAGCTCAATTAAATTTGTAAAGTTGGCCCTAAACATTTGATGTGTTCGATCTGGAGAGGTCTCATCAAAGTCAACGTGACGTGATCACTTATTAATGTGGACCTACTATTTAACTAGGCACTCAAACTGCACATGACCCATATGAAATGTGTGTAATCACGCTAACACCATGCCATGTTGAAACTTTGGCGTTGCAATCTTCGAGGCAACGTCGGGCCTCGAGACTAGTAGTATGAGATTAGTCTTCAATAACCCGCGTCAATCCCATTCTTGGAAGCATGCATTCGTCTGCATTTACAAAGACTAGACAAACCATTAAAGTAAGGCTTAGATCACGAGTCAAATATATCACAATATTTGAATATTTCAACATCTAACATATTTCATATATTTTTATTATTTTATTCAAATATCACCCAACATCACAAAGAAATATCAAACATTTTCCATCAATTACCCCTATTCATACACTCTCACAAATCAATTCAAACCTTTCACATCATATTCTCTCTCCTCTCTCCTCACATTTAAATCTTTCACATCACAATCTCTCTCCTCACATCACATTCAAACATTTCACATCATGAGGGCAATTTAGTCTTTTACTTCATAAACTCCTATCACTCATATCATCTCATATATATTCAAATAGTGAACAGTGCAATATCATCATATATCATCATATATTGCATTCCTGATCTGACCCTAACAAATTTAATTTTATATATTTATAGTATAAAATTCATCATTAATTTGATACTTAGGTAATGTCAAATTTTAAATCGTTAAATTAAAATAATATGAATCATTCATTTTTTTCACATCCTTTTTAATTTTTACACTTTTTACACCATGTGCCCGAGTTGCTTTATATGTGCACTCAAGCCCCGATAAGTTGAGATTTTTTTAGTTGCTTTATAGTATAAAATTCATCATTAATTTAACTCCTAAGTAATATTAAATTTTTAACAATTGAATTGAAAACAATATAAACCCTTAATTCTTTCTATGTTCTTCCAATTTTTTTTAAGTTTTTCACACCACTGGCCCCAATCTATCTTATAAGGGAGAGCGTGGGGTCCCTATGATAAATGAATAGTATGAATAGTATTTCTAAATGATTGACAAATGATTGAAAAAGAGTGTTTGAGTGTATTGGGAAGGGAGAGAGAGAGAGAGAGAGAGAGAGAGAGAGAGAGAGAGGGGGTGATGGGGAGTTGGGGGTGGGTAATTTTTGTGTGGATGTAATTATGATTGGAAAAAAGTGAGTGTATGTTGGAAAGAAATATATATTAAAAATTATTATATTT
>JAOWAN010054595.1:0-13112 GCA_028566635.1 Lobelia cardinalis
CCTGGAGTCGAGGAATCTTGTGATCGTATCGTTATTGTTATACTTGTCTTAAGTGTAGGTCTATACACTTACCCTAGCCACGTTGGCAAGGGCCTTTACTGAGCAATTTGTGCTCACCCCTTTTGTATTGTCTTTATTGTTTTCCTCACTCCAGGTGACAGGGCATCTAGCTTGGACAGCCAATATTGGGTGAAGCTCATCGTAGAATGTGTTTAGTGAATCGTGATCAGTTATAGATGTAAACTTCAATAACACCTAAGTATGTAAACTTGTGAGTATAGATGTAGAAATTTGTATATCCGTATGTTTATGAAATCATTGGTTACCATTACCAGTATCGATGTAGAAAATGAAGAAAGAAAACAGAGAGATCTTTCATCTAGAATATTATGTATGATGTCGTAGTCATTATGATTTGTTGGTTGGTCGCTTTCGCATATTGTTATTATTGTTATCGCTGCGTTACCCTCGAAGAACGTGATGTCACGGAACTTGGGGCGTGACACGAACTTTTAGGGATGCTTTCAAAAACAAGCTTTTATTTGAGACTGTTTCGTCTCAACCCCTTTTTCAAAAAATGGAGCTTCCTTGGAAAGATCCTTCTTACTTCCATGATTTTTGTCAAAAAAATTTTAAACATCGAAACCCTAGAGCTATGATTGAAAAAGCGCTGGGGATTTTCTTCACGAGTGGATAGTCTGTCTCTCTCCATAATAACTTGATATATTTGTGTATTATGCTAGGATTAATGTCATTTTTGCTTATGGGGTCATTTCATGTGCCGTTGATGGAGGAGAGCATGATGTAGGCTTGAAAATGCTTGAAATATGCATTTAGCCTGGAAATGCATGGAACTTGGCCCAAGCTTGGAGGGAAGTTAATAGAAATCATAAGGAGTGCCCATGGTTCTATCCTCGACATTGCCTATTACTAAAGAAGAGGGGGAGAGAATCCTCCATGGATTCACATTCCCAGATTGGAATGTAAAATATATGCCAAGGATCAAATTGTCCATTATAGTGGGGAATGTGTATTATCGCCATGAATGATAATCGTTTTGTGGATAGAGGAAGTAGGGTGGAGGGGAAACAAATTTTTGAAAGGCCATGAATGATCTTTTGATGGATTTTTGTGATGAGTACCCTTGTTGTAAAAATTTTAATATCAATGAAATTGTCATTGTTTTTGTTTCGGTTTGTTTGTGTTTGTTTTAGATCTTTATTTGCTATAGCAATACGAAATTTTAGAAAATAGAGACTAAATCGTCAATGTTTTAACAAACAAAGCTAACAAAGTCAACAGACACATCAAAAAAAAATAAAAAGAAAACAGAAACATAGCAGAAATAATCAAAGCTTTTGATGTTCTTAGTCATTTTCTACCACTACAGTTCCCATTCTTTTTGTAGACATACTTAGGCTTGTTAGCTTTGATAGCTCGTTCCCATGGACGCCAATTCTGCACCAAGTAGTTTGTAAGGGCTTGATATTGAAACTGGTGGATCAGCTTGTTGTTGTTTGACCTTGCAAACTCTTGTGCATGCTGCATCAGTGAGTAATACGTACGCATCTAGCGCTTCCTACTTAGGCATGGAGGGAATGGGCACATCATGTTTTCCTCACTATGATTGTTCCATTGTACCTTCACAACTTGGCTCCACATGTCTGCTTCAAAAACTATTGCACGGGCTTGGAATTTTTCGTTGGTTATTTCATCTCTTATTTCTTCAATTTCTGAAGTTGAGCTTGACATTTTGGAAGATAGAAGATATGAGATAGGAAATAGGGGATGGAAATCAAGACGTTATGGAGGAGGATTTCAGAATGAGTAAATGATAGTGACTTTGATTCTTTATATAGCCAAAATTAAGGACATATTTTAGGTTTTGAATTTTGCTATTAATGTGCTTAACCAATTGAATTCACACAAAATGCTTGGAAATGTACAAACTTTATTAATGGTGTGAGAGAATTTTCAGGTGCATTAGATTTCACATTGTCAATGCATTGAATTTAAACAACAAATAGGAAAGATAAATTTAGTCTAGGATTTTCTTCAGGGATGCATTTACTTCTAAACATTTGCCCATCCATCCAAACTAAAGACTTGTTTTCAAAAAGATATTTGGATTTCATTATGAATAGACGAAATAATATTTTTCCTATCTATTACATGAATCATTTATGTTTATCAATTGTTTCCTCCCTCTCTTTTTGCTTGGCCTTTATTTCCTTCAAATGTACTTGGGTCATCAAATATTTGACCACTTTGGGATTCCACTTGTTATACCACTGAAAATTGTTCCATTCAATAGACATTTGTGGAAAAAAGGTGTAATTTCCTCTGCACGATTTCTCTTTTGCAAGTGTTCTATTGTAGTTAAGGATCTTTAATTAGGGGTAAGATCAATGACATAGAACTCATCATTTTCAGCAAGCTCCTATTGAGATTTATCCTTGGTTAAACCACTATCCCTTAGATGAGGGGCTTTCAAATATGATGTCTTTGCAAGACCTTTTCTTCTTGACCTCTTCGTCTTTGTGTTCCCTTTCAGAGGTTGTACGTATGCAATATTTCATTCATTTGCAATAAATTTTTGCATATATCTTTCTACAACCAATTCTCCAATCAATTCATCATAAAAAGGGAATTAAAGAACTAAGAACAGATCCAGTTTCATCAATTTCAATCTTTACTTTCGGCTAAAGATTTTGTTTAGAGGTGGATGAGATGGTTAAAAATGGAGTGAGAGTTGATTGTATATGTTTTGAAGATGGGGTTGGAGTTGGTTGAATAGGGTTGTTTAATGTTGGGGTTAACTGTATAGGGTTAAATGAAGTAGGGGTTAGTTGTATAGTGTTGGTTGAAGTTGGGGTTGGATGTATGGGATTGTTTTTGTGGGAATTTAGATTGAGGCAATGTAATATTCCACAAACTAATCGATCGAATCGTGCATTTATATCACTATTTGCATTTGCATTTTAATTGTTAGTTTTACACCTTTTAAAGTGTTCATAATTAATTGAAGTGTCGTTAAGTTATTGTGATGCATATACTTTTATTTTTCTATCTAGTTAGAATAATTAATTTAAAGTGAAATTTATTAAATGAAATAGAATAATAAGTAAATCAACTAAGTAATTAAATCGAATAAGGTTTCTTTTCATCAAGTTCGATTGAAAGATACCGATAGAATATAATTACTAAACGCATTATTAATAAAATATTGTTAGAAAATACTTGACATTGAATAATCAAGGAGGGGCTTTTGGGACATTTCATATACCATGAAGGTTGATGAGTCATCTTTACCCTCAAGATTGTTTGACACCTCCTCCTTACTTTCCTTTTTGGTTCAGTGAGAGATGGATAAAGAGAGGAGGGATAAACGTACTAACTGATCACCAAGAAAGCAAAGAGAGGAAAGAAAAAAACGAGAGAGAGAGAGAGAGCCAGAGAGAGAGAAGAGAAGAGAAAGAAGAAACATTTAATCAAGGCTAAGGAACACTATCAGGTGAGATTGTCATCCTACCTAAACTTATTTGAGTCAGTGATTATTAACAATATAAATGATGTGTAAAATAAATTGAACTGATTGAATCACTAAAGTGGAATGGTGGTAGAACTGGGTATGCAATACTTATGTGTATTAAAGGTTACTGATTGTTTACATTTTCAATCTGGATAAGGTTTGTATGTAGGCGTTTTGCAGCAGGTTTATGCAAGTGGGTTTGTGTGAACCTTGCTATTACTGAATGAATGGAGCCTGGTTGAATAATTATTAGCTAAACAAGACAAGACCAATCAAGTCTGACACTTAGTGTTCAATCTTGAGAATTTCAGAATAAGTCAATGCTTTTTCCCAGTTTAGTTATGGATGTTTGTGCGAATGAAATATTGCTATGTTGCTGGGTATATAAATGGGTCAATAATTGCTGCTACTAAGTCTTGTAGGCAATTATACTCTTAATGTTAAGTAGTAATGGATACATTTGTATTTGTTATGGATTGATTTGGGGAGAATTCCTCCCGACTTGTTTTTCCAAGTATTGCTGGAAAATAGACTCATAGGATACAAATTGGTCTCTCTTGGGTTTGAATTAGTATGGTAGAGCCACTTTAATATATTGCAATCTCGGTTCTATTTCCAGAAAATCAAGTAGATTTTGATGGTTCATAACTCCCTCATTATGTATCCAAATCAAACGATTCTTGAGCCTAACTTGACTAATTTTTCGAGATCTTTTAGATGAACTGGTTTATTGCAGTTAAATATGCATAGATTTTGCCCAGAATCCTTTTTTTAGCAGCAGTGCAATATTCTTGAGTTTAAAATAAGAATTAACAAGAAAATTCATATCTAATTCATTCCGAGTTGGATTTAAATAATTCGTAAGGCTAAATTGTATAACTTTTCGAAGGATACATGATTATGATGTTTATAGAATCAAGAATTATGCATAAATTGCAGTAGAACAGCAGTTTTATAAGCTATTCATATGGAATAGCATAGTGTAATTCTTGTATATTTTGTTAACCTTGATACTTATACTTCTATGTTGTTTTGGTGTGTTAGATTAAGTGTGTAGCTGGGATCGTGCGTTACTTGTAAGTCATTTTGAAGATAAGGTAAGGGTTTTTGTTAACATAGAACATTTCTTCCTTGTGGATTATCGGATTGAATCGTGTCTATTGAATCATTCTTATCGTTCTATGGATTGATTATATTCCTTTGTCAATTTGAGTCCTTCTATTGATTCTCTTATGATTGTTTCTTGAAAGTGTGGATCTTGTATTCTCCCATGTACACATGAGTTTATGGATATGGTACTCCTCGCAAAAGAGGAAATCAACACCGGTTGTTGTATGGATATAGAAACTCATAAGTCTTAGCGTTATCTGCAAGTGATGCTTAGATGATCTGAGTCGTATGGATTAGGCATTTGGCTGGCTCATATGTGTCATGGAATCGTTATGGATATAGATTGCTTGTTTACTTCCTTTCCTCATAGTTCGAGCAGTGTTATCTTGATATATTCCAGAGTTGTCATCGATATTATTGTATACACTAGCTTAATTGTCATAGACTCTCCTTATACATCAAAATGTTTTATAAGTAAAACACCTGTATCCTAGCCACGTTGACGAGATTCTTATTGGGCTATTTAGCTCACCCCAATGTGTTCTATGTTTCCTTTCCTTCTGTTTCTCTCAGGTGGCAGGTTTGGGTCGTTGGTTTCAGGGCTTTGCGAGGTGGTTTAGAAGCCTTTTATAGATACCTGTGGTTCCTTTAGAAGCCCTGCATAAATAATTTTGGTTCCTTTGTGAGCTGGTAGCTCAGAACTCGTAGTGTTATGTTAATGTATGCTAGATTTGTAAATTAGTGTACATGTGTATATGTAAGTAGATAGTACCTGTTGTGGTTAGCTTATTTGCGAGTATAAAAACTCTAGGCACTCAACTTAAAGTTGTAAGGGTGTACTTTATGTTACTTTAAAACGAAATGGAAAGAAAAATCAGGGAGGTCTTTTATCTAAAGTATTGCGTGTGATATCGTATTCATTATCGTTTATCATTTCGTTGCTCCTCGAAAAACGTGAGATCACGGGTCTCGGGGCACGACAGAGTGGTATCAGAGCATAGGTTGTGTCTTGGGAATCGTAGGGTTTAAGTCATGATACCTTGATTGGTTAGTGCCTTGAGTCTAGGCATGAATTGAATGTGGATTGTATGATTACTTGAAACTGATAATGTGTTAGGCGATATATGTTTATTATCTAACGCTTAACCCTGTCTATTGTGTATAATGTACTCTTGTAAACAGGATGCCTCCACGTAGAAGACCGATTGAAGATGTTATGGACTTTCTGAAGCTTAAGCCGAAGGAATTCTCCGGTTCCACAGATCCGAAAATAGTAGAGCACTATATAGATGAAATGGAGAAGATCTTCGCGCTCATGCAGTGTTCAAATGTTCAGAAAGTTAGATTTGCGACTCACATGTTAACAGGGGAAGCAGGCCAGTGGTGGAAACTCACGAAGAGAATTACTTCGATAGTTGAGGGCCAGATATGACTTGGGAGATGTTTTTAGATCTCTTCAACAAAAAGTACTTTCCAACTTGTGTTCGAGCCAAGAAGCAGAGGGAGTTTTTAGACTTGGAGCAGGGAGAGATGACCGTAGCGGAGTACGAGGCAAAGTTTACCGAGTTATCTCGTTATTATCCGGAGTTAGTGGAAAGTGAATACCAACGAGCCAAGAAGTTCGAGAGAGGATTGAAAGGAACCATCAGATTTCGTTTGACGGCGTTGATGCTTGAGACTTATGCTTCAGTTGTGGAAAGAGAAATGATGGTAGAGAAAGATATTGAAGAGTATGAGAAAATTAAAGAGAATAGGAAGAAAGGGAAGACATATGGGGAAGGTAAGGGCAAGGGTACGGCTCCTTATACAAAGAAAAGGGTGGCAACAGAAACACTAAAGAGGGTTACTCCAGTGTCTTCACAAGGCAGTGGGTCAGCTTGCAACTATTGTGGTAAGAAGCACAGCAATGCGCCATGTTATAAGCAGCAAGGTGCATGTTACAATTGTGGGAAGGTCAGTCATATTGCTAAGGAATGTCCCATGCCTAATAAGAGAGCATCCTTGACGGTGGGGTAAGGCAGTTCGGGTGGAAGTGTACAAAGTTCGGCACCTCGAGGAAGAGTGTTGGCCATTACAGCTGATGAAGCAAGAGGTTCGAAACATGTTGTGTCAGGTATTATTCCCGTTTGTTCTAAGGAAGCTAATGTTCTCTTTGATTCGGGTGCTACTCACTCATTTATATCACATCATATGACATCATTTTGAAATGTTAAGACCAAAAAGCTTCAAATGCATTTGTCTTTTGATACTCCAAGTGGAGCTATATTAGTTGCATCTTTGGTGTATAGATCTTGTCTTGTGCATGTGTGTGGTATAGAGTTATTAGCAGATCTTATTCCGTTGCAAATAGAAAACTTTGATGTGATATTGGGTATGGATTGGCTTGCGGAGCACCGAGCCAAGATTGATTGTTATAGGAAGACGGTGGTTTTTGATATAGCGGGCCAACCTCGACTCTCTTTTCAGGGTATTAAACCAACGAAAGTTGAAAATTTGATCTCAGTTGTGGGAGCTCGAAGGCTGCTTAGAAAAGGATGTCGTGGGTGTTTGGCTTATGTGATTGATAATAAATCAGAGATTCCAGATTTAAAGGGGATACCAATTGTGAATGAGTTTGAAGATGTGTTTAAGGAACACTTTCCAGGCCCTCCTCCCGACAGAGAAGTCGAATTTTCCATTGAACTTATTTTAAGAGAGACTCCGATATCGAAGACTCCTTATAGAATGACTCCGAGTGAATTGAAAGAATTAAAAGAACAGTTGCAAGGGTGCTTGACAAGGGATTCATCAAGCCAAGTGTATCTCCGTGGGGTGCTCTAGTGTTATTTGTTAGAAAGAAAGATGGATCTCTTCGGCTATGTATTGATTATCGAGAGCTCAACAAGATTACTATTAAAAATCAGTATCCATTGCCACGTATCGATGACTTGTTTGATCAGTTGCAAGGGGCAAAGTATTTTTCCAAGATTGACTTGCGATCGGGGTACCATCAATTGAAAGGTAGAAAGGAAGATATACCGAAGACAGCCTTCCGGACAAGGTACGATCACTTTGAGTTTCTTGTTATGCCATTTGGGGTTACAAATGCACCGGCTGTATTTATGGATCTGATGAACCGGGTCTTCAAGCAATATTTAGATCAATTCGTCATAGTCTTTATCGATGATATTTTTATCTATTCTAAGTCTAAGGAAGAACATGAACAACATTTAAGAAGGGTACTACAAGTGCTCCGAGACCAATCATTGTATGCAAACTAAAAGAAGTGTGAATTTTGGCTGCGAGAGGTGAGATTTCTCGGGCATGTAATCAGCTAGGAGGGCATTTCAGTTGACCCTTCCAAGATTGAAGCTGTGGTAGATTGGGGAAGACCGACTTCAGTTGCCGAGATCAGAAGTTTCTTGGGTCTTGCTGGGTATTATCGCTGATTCATGGAGGGATTCTCTCGTATTGCAGTGCCTCTCTCTCGTTTGAATCGAAAGGGAATCTAGTTCGAATGGTCACCGGAATGTGAACTTAGCTTCCAGGAGTTGAAGAACAGGTTAGTCACTGCACCAATTCTTGCCTTGCCTTCTGGTGATACTGGATTTGTAATATATAGTGATGCTTCTTACCATGGATTGGGATGTGTTTTGATGCAACATGGGAAAGCGATAGCTTATGCCTCCCGACAGTTAAAGACTCATGAGAAGAATTATCCAACACATGATCTCGAGTTGGCAGCCGTTATCTTTGCTTTGAAGTTATGGCGACATTACTTGTATGTGGGTTCTTGTGAGATTTACACGGATCATAAGAGCTTGAAGTATCTTTTCACACAAAAAGAGTTAAATATGCGGCAAAGAAGATGGCTTGAACTCTTGATGGATTTTGATTGTTCGATCCTTTATCATCCGGGAAAGGCCAATGTTGTGGCCGATGCTTTGAGTAGGAAGAACACCGGAAACTTGGCATTATTGATTACGAGGGAGAAATCCTTATTGCTTGAGATGCAAAAGATGGAGTTAGAAGTTCGACTTTCTTCTTCTTCGGGTTCATTGGCGCGGATTCAAGCACGTCCTTTGTTTTTAGAGAAGATCAATGATGCTCAAATGATGGATTCTAATGTGGCTATCATCAAGGGAAAGATTGAGCGTGGAGAGAAGTCTGGGTTCAATATTGATGATGACGGAACAGTCATGATGGGCAACCGATGGTATGTTTCGGCAAATGAAGACTTGAAGGATAAAATCTTGTCCAAGGCTCATAGATCTAACTTGACGGTTCATCCTGGAGGTACAAAGATGTATAGGGATTTGTGTCAGTACTATTGATGGAATAACATGAAGAGGGAGATCGCCACCTTTGTATCGAAATGCTTAATATGTCAACAAGTGAAATGCGGAGCATCGTAGGCCTCTCGGGTTGTTGCAACCACTACCGATTCCTGAATGGAAGGGGGAACATATTACTATGTATTTTGTATCGGAGTTGCCGAGGACTTCAGCTAGTCACGATTCGATTTAGGTGATCATAGAAAGATTGACCAAGTCGGCACATTTCTTAGCAGTCCGTACCAATTACCCGTTGATTAGGTATGCTCGACTCTATATGCATGAAATTGTTAGAATGCATGGTGTTCCAGTTTCTATCGTGTCAGATCGAGATTTTCGGTTCGTGTCTCGATTTTGGGGTAGCTTGCAAGAGGCCATGGGAACGAAACTCAAGTTTAGTACCGCTTTTCATCCTCAGACCGATGGGCAGTCCGAGCGCACTATCCAAACAATTGAGGATATGCTCCGAGCTTGTGTGTTGGAGTTTTGAGGTAATTGGGACGAGCACTTACCTTTGATTGAATTTGCTTGTAATAACAGTTATCAGGCAACAATAGGCGGCAACAATAGGCATGGCACCATTCGAGGCACTTTATGGCCGGAAGTGTAGATCGCCGCTTTATTGGGATGAAGTCGGAGAAAGAAAGTTGTTGGGGCTAGAGTTAGTTCAGATGACCACCGATAAAGTCAAAGTGATTTGAGAGAAAATGGCAACGGCACAGAGTAGACATAAAAGCTATGTCAATCATCGTCGTCGAGATCTTGAGTTTGAGGTCGTCGTCGAGATCTTGAGTTTGAGGTCGAGATCTTGAAGATTTCTCCTTGAAAGGGGGTGATGAGGTTTGGCAAGAAAGGAAAGTTAAGCCCACGGTATATTAGCCCTTTTGAAATACTAGAAAGAGTTGGTTCTGTACCTTATCGTTTGGCGCTTCCTCCTGATCTCTCAAATGTACATGATGTCTTCCATGTTTCGCTTCTGAGAAAATACTTGGCTGATCCCTCTCATGCAATTCATTATGAACCGATACAAATTAGTGAAGACTTAACCTATGAAGAGCAACCGATTGAGATCCTCGAAAGGAAAGAGAAAGTATTGAGGACCAAGGTGATTTCCATAGTCAAAGTCTTATGGCGGAATCACTAGATTGAAGAAGCCATGTGGGAACCCGAGGAAGACATGAGAAAGAAGTTTCCTTACTTGTTTAATTGAACAGGTATGCGAATTCAGGGACTGGATTCTTTTAAGGTGGGGATGATGTAATACTCCACAAACTAATCGATCGAATCATGCATTTATATCACTATTTGCATTTGCATTTTAATTGTTAGTTTTACACATTTTAAAGTGCTCATAATTAATTGAAGTGTCGTTAGGTTATTGTGATGCATATACTTTTATTTTTCTATCTAGTTAGAATAATAAATTTAAAGTGAAATTTATTAAATGAAATAGAATAATAAGTAAATCAAATAAATAATTAAATCGAATAAGGTTTCTTTTCATCAAGTTCGATTGAAAGATACCGATAGAATATAATTACTAAACCCATTATTAATGAAATATTGTTAGAAAATACTTGACATTGAATAATCAAGGAGGGGCTTTTGGAACATTTCATATACCATGAAGGTTGATGAGTCATCTTTACCCTCAAGATTGTTAGACACCTCCTCCTTACTTTCCCTTTTGGTTGAGTGAGAGATGGATAAAGAGAGAACGGATAAACATACTAACTGATCACCAAGAAAGCAAAGAGGGGAAAGAAAAAAAAAACGAGAGAGAGAGCCAGAGAGAGAGAAGAGAAGAGAAAGAAGAAACATTTAATCAAGGCTAAGCAACACTATCAGGTGAGATTGTCATCCTACCTAAACTTATTTGAGTCAGTGATTGTTAACAATATAAATGATGTGTAAAATAAATTGAACTGAGTGAATCACTAAAGTAGAATGATGGTACAACTGGGTATGCAATACTTATGTGTATTAAAGGTTACTGATTGTTTACATTTTCAATCTGGATAAGGTTTGTATGTAGGTGTTTTGCAGCAGGTTTATGCAAGTGGGTTTGTGTGAACCTTTCTATTACTGAATGAAAGGAGCCTGGTTGAATAATTATTAGCTAAACAAGTCAATGCTTTTTCCCTGTTTAGTTATGGATGTATGTGCGAATGAAATATTGCTATGTTGCTGGGTATATAAATGGGTCAATAATTGCTGTTACTAAGTCTTGTAGGCGATTATACTCTTAGTGTTAAGTAGTAATGGATACATTTGTATTTTTTATGGATTGATTTGGGGAGAATTGCTCCCGACTTGTTTTTTTAAGTATTGCTGGAAAATAGACTTATGGGATACAAATTGGTCTCTCCTGGGTTTGAATTAGTATGGTAGAGCCACTTTAATATATTGCAATCTCGGTTCTATTTCCAGAAAATCAAGTAGACTTTGATGGTTCATAACTCCCTCATTATGTATCCAAATCAAACGATTCTTGAGCCTAACTTGACTAATTCTTCGAGATCTTTAAGATGGATGAGTTTATTGCAGTTAAATCTGCATAGATTTTCCCAGAATCTTTGTTTTAACAGCAGTGCAATATTCTTGAGTTTAAAATCAGAATTAACAAGAAAATTCATATCTAATTCATTCCGACTCGGATTTCAATAATTCTTAAGGCTAAATTGTATAACTTTTCGAAGGCTACATGATTATGATATTTATAGAATCAAGAATTATGCATAAATTGCAGTAGAACAGCAGTTTTATAAGCTGTTCATATGAAATATCATAGTGTAATTCTTGTATATTTAGTTAACCTTAATACTTATACTTCTATGTTGTTTTTGTGTGTTAGATTAAAGTGTGTAGCTGGGATCATGCGTTACTTGGAAGTCATTTTTAAGATAAGGTAAGGGTTTTCGTTAACATAGAACATTTCCTCCTTGTGGATTATCGGATTGAATCGTGTCTATTGAATCATTCTTATCGTTCTATGGATTGATTATATTCCTTTGTCAATTTGAATCCTTCTATCGATTCTCCTATGATTGTTTCTTGAAAATATGGATCTTGTATTCTCCCGTGTACACATGAGTTTATGGATATGGTACACCTCGTAAAAGGGGAAATCAACACCGATTGTTGTATGGATATGGAGACTCATAAGTCTAAGCGTCATCTGCAGGTGATGCTTAGATGATCTGAGTCATATGGATTAGGCATTTGGCCGGCTCATATGTGTCATGGAATCATTATGGATATAGATTGCTTGTTTACTTCCTTTCCTCATAGTTCGGGCAGTATTGTCTTGATATATTCCAGAGTTGTCATCGATATTATTGTATACACTAGCTTAATTGTCATAGAATCTCCTTATACATCAAAATGTTTTATAAATTAAACACTGTATCCTAGCCACGTTGATGGGATTCTTATTGGGCTATTTAGCTCACCCTAATGTGTTCCATGTTTCCTTTCCTTTTGTTTCTCTCAGGTGGCAGGTGTGGGTCATTGGTTTCAGGGCTTTGCGAGGTGGTTTAGAAGCCTTGTATAGATACTTGTGGTTCCTTTAGAAGCCCTATATAAATACTTTTGGTTCCTTTGCGAGCTGGTAGCTCATAACTCATAGTGTTATGTTAATGTATGGTAGATTTGTAAATTAGTGTACATGTGTATATGTAAGTAGATAGTACCTGGTTGTGGTTAGCTTATTTGCGAGTATAAAAACTCTAGGCACTCAACTTAGAGTTGTAAGGGTATACTTTATGTTACTTTGAAACGAAATGGAAAGAAAAATCAGGGAGGTCTTTTATCTAAAGTATTGCGTGTGATATCGTATTCATTATCTTTTATCGTTTCGTCGCTCCTCGATAAACGTGAGATCACGGGTCTCGGGGCACGACATGTAATGACTGGGCTAGGGTTGATTGTTGGTTTTGCAATTGGTAATGATTGGTACCTGGCCACTTCTGATGCCTCTATGAGAGTTGATTATTCATTGTCTCACTTACTTTGCCATGATTTTAGAGAATTAAAATAGATTGTGATGTTGCACGGAGCGCAACAGCCGTCGGGAAGAAACGATCCTTCGTCAACGCAGCGGAGATGGTGGTGGCGAGATGAGATCTTCTGACTAGCCCTGCCAAAACGAGCAAACC
>JAOWAN010054605.1:0-13112 GCA_028566635.1 Lobelia cardinalis
GTACAAAAAAAATATTTTTTACATACTCTAATATACAATTTTATTATTAAATGGGTTGAAACGAGTTAAGCTGTTTAACAGATTAAAGCAAGTTAAAATTGGTTAATGGGTAACAAATTATCAGCCCTAACTAGGGATACCGTGCAATGCATTTTTAATTGGTTATTTTTGGCTCATATATATGGATTATGGTAAGCTATAAAAATTATGATAAAGATAAGTAATGTCTAATATGGTGTTATCCATTGTATTCGTATTCCTTTCCTCCTTGTATTGTATGATGAAAGGATTTGTTAAGAACAAAATCAAGCAAGGAAGAAGATCATGAATAAGAACAACCAGAAAATATATCGTTGTGTATTTTGCTTATTAATGAACAACTGCCCACATACTGTATTTATATTCTAAGATTTATGAACTATCAACTGACTACAAACGTCACTTTTTTCACTTTCAATATTCATTAGATGACAAATTATATAAGGGATTAACTAATATCCCCACTAGTTGTAGAAGGTTAGCAATGTTTTCATTTTTACTTTTTCAAAATGTCCTTATTTTTTAATTTTTAATATTTATTTAAAGCGGTAAAAATGTCAAAACTGTGTATAAAAAAGGGTGCTTGTATTTAATGCATGTGAAAAGTACATATACAATGATTGAAATATTGATTAGGACAATGATTGAGATGATAATTAATTATCAAGAACATTTTTTATACACGGTTTTGACAATTTTACCCCTCCAAATAAATATTAAAAATTAAAAAGTGAGGGCATTTTGAAAAAGTAAAAATGAAAACATTGTTAACCTCCTATAACTAGTTGGGATATTAGCTAAACCAATTATATAAAGTGTTTAAGCACTTCTTGCTAGAAGTGTTCATCGGCCAACAAATGGAATACACTCTTTAAATTGGCAAGTGAGGGGGCAAAAAAAATTATTATAAAATCTCATCATTTTAGGAGTAAAAATCATTTTAAAATGTAACTAATTAATTGATTCCATAAAATTAGCAATTTATGGCTCTGCGTCATTCTAATTTTATACAAATTTCGTATCGTAAAAATATTCAAATTATTCAAAAAATTCAATCTTGTTTTAATATGTGCATTTTGATATATTATGTACATTTTTATTTATCATTATGTACATATTTAGTTTTTAGTTTTCTGTTTCAAATGCGAGTTTAAAGATTATGTGCATTTGTATTAATTATGTACATTTTTAGTTTAAACATATACATTTTAACTTGCTCGATTTCATTGCGAGTTAAATATTATGTGCATTATTATATATATTATGTACATTTTTAAAAATTATTATGTACACTCGTAATTTAAGATACAAATATATGTATATTTAGATACACAAATATGTGATTCAGATACACACATACGTACATACATTATGATATAGATATATGTATATTCAGAAACATCACTATAAGCATAAAAATGCATACCTAGAAATACACCTATGTGCATTAAGATACACATCTATATACACACTTATAAATATTACGATACAAATTTATATACATTGGAGGCGAAGTCGTGGAGTCGAATTTTTAACCTCGATAAACAGATCAGAGAGAGAGAAAGAGAAAGAGAGAGACCAGTGACATATCTGAATTTTCTTCCAAGCTTCGATCCGAGTTTTCTTTCAAGCTTCGATCTGCATTAGATCCATGATATTCTTCTTCAAATTCGACACCTTCTTCTTTAGATCCATGATATTCTTCTTCGAATCCGGTACCTTTCAATTTTTTTCGAAGAGATCTGCAAATGAACTAAGGCGATGCATGATATTCTTTTCTTTTAGGAAAGAAAAGAGAAACTGAAGGAAGAGGAGAGCAGTAATTCCGAAGGGGTGATCGGTGAAGGGGGGGGGGGAGAATCGGAATCGATGCGGGTGGATTACAGGGAGGACGGAAGACGTTGGGAAAGAGAATCTTTGAGAAAAGGAAGAGAAATAATGGTGTAGATTTTGAATCAGATTATGTTGAGATAAATTAGAAATGGATCGGGATTGGGAGTAAATTTTGAAATTTCCATTTATTTAGGGAAAAAAAATATGGATGAGGGAGGGGGCAAATTATACCGAACACCTAAACGCTCCTAGTATGGATTGTTCATTCAGAAAGTAGGTTATACTCTTCAAATTTACAAGTGAAGAACCAAAATACAATTCAAAAATAACTGAATCTCATTTTTCAACAAATCAGCTCATAAACTCACTTCTCATTCTCTCCTCTCTTTCCCTTGCTGAATCTTCAAAATAAGCCCCTACCAATTCTTATTTTCTCTTCCTCTCCTCTCTTTCACTCTTTCCCTCACCAGATCTCTCTCTCTCTCTCTCTCTCTCTCGCCGAATCTTCAAAATCAGCCCCAAGATTCCCTATGTTTTCTATTTTTTAATTTGCTTATTTTGGTTCTTTCCCCGGGTGTGGTGTTTGCAAATTTAAATTACTTTTTATTTGCAGTTTACTTTTACTTGACCCAAACACTTTATCAATCTCTCATTTTTCAATTTCCGTCTTCTCTCAATTAATTTTTATTTTTTGTTTTTGAGCCCTCGAAATAAGTTGTACAGTGTACATAAGTATGTACATATGTTAAAATTAATTTAATGTCAAAATTAATTTTAAAATAAACTCAAAATTAAATAATTATTAATCTTATTTATCTCGATACGGAATAATGTCACCCCCGAATAAAGCAAATCTTGGTTTTCGTTTTCCTTGTGATGGACCCTGGCCCGATCACGACCCAACCGGGCACTTTTCTTATTTTTAGGGAGAGGGATGTTCACATTGAGTATCCTCTCCTAGTCAGATCGTTCCTGCGTTTCGGATATAAAGTCTCATTCGAAGCTTTAGACAAAGGTGATATTGAGATATTGGGCCCTTATGGTATCTCGTACATATTCCGACGATTCCTCAAAATAACGATTTAAATAAAGGAGATTCAAAAGATCCATTAAAAAAACAAGATGATTCTAAAGTATATTCATTAGTAAGAAATCAAAAAACTCGCAAAGTCGTAAGACCATGTATGGGGGCTGACGCCTGCCCAGTGTCGGAAGGTCAAGGAAGTTGGTGACCTAATGACAGGGGAGCCGGTGACCGAAGTCCCGGTGAACGGCGGCCGGTGCGACTCGTTCCGATCATGAGCTAGAACAAAGGAAAGCGACAAAAACTAAGACCTGAACCCAGTGGTAGTGTTGGCAAGTATGATGGTCCTAATGATGATTCTGCATGTATTTCGTATGTATCTCTAATAAAATTATCATTTTATATATAGCAAAAAGGAGCTCCACAAAACTACACATTGAAGTTTTTTTGGGCGTGGGTTGGATGGGTTTCAAATCCTTTGGGCAGCCATTTTTCAGACTAAGTTGGGCCAGCTGGGTACTGAGCACGTCGCCAATTTCTTACACAAGACGTAAAGAAATTGCTTTTCAATAGGGCTGTAAAAGAATCGCATCGAATCAAATTTTTATGAATTTAGGTTGATGTTTTCGCATTATTTTTATGAGTTAAATTTTTAAGAATTCGAGTTCAAACCTAAAATAAATAAATTTGGTTTGACTCGTAACGGGCTCATAAGCTGCTCGCAATTGCTCGTAATACTTTAACGAATCGTGAATTTTATGGACCTTAATAAGTTTTAACGGACTTCTTAACGTATTTTGCTAGATTTTTAATAACTTATAACGAATCTTCGTGAGATTTGTCTAATAAATATATGGGCCAAAGGTCCAAAGGTCCAAAGTTCAAACTCTTGCATCCTAAAAATCTTACCCAATAATTTGTTATATTATTTTTATGGTCTTGTCCACTCTAATTTTTCTTAAATAAAAAAAAATTATAATCATATTTAAAAACTTATCAGAATTAGCAATTTACTTATTAACTATAAAAAAAAAAAATTGATTTAAAGTTTGTTTCTTTAAAATATGGAAAAAAATTAATTAATTAATTAATTAATTACTTTGCTCCTTTAAACATCGTAGTGGTAATTAAATCATAACTTGACTCATAAAAATTGTACGAATGGAATAAAAACGATCCCAAACGACTTGAATCGATTCAAATTTACGAGATGGCATAACTTGTTTACGGCTCTACTTACTTTTCTTCCCTTCCTCAACTACGACGGTGGCAGAACTTGGTGCACTCTCTCAAATCTCAATATATGGGGTAATTTGCGTGGCTCCCTCGTGGTTTGGCCAAATATAGTTGTCCCATCAGATTTGACTTTTATACGGAGCTTATCATTTTTTGAACAAATAGTCATTTTTAACCCCCCAAATAATTTTAAGTACATTTGTGCTCTTTATTTTTTTTTGAGAAAATGACTATTTTTCCCTATTATCGAAGTATTTAATTACCCCCCCTCATCCCTTATTTAATTTGAACATTAAATAATTTTAAAAATAGATAATTTTTAACGATTAGTATATCGAACGTCTAGGATTTTTTGTGGAGTACAAATATTGAATTATTATTATTATTATTAATATTACTTCTTATGTTTATTAATAATAATATTAATAATAATACTTCGATGTTTGTACACTAATCAAAAATTTTAGGCGTTCAATATATCAATCAGTGAAAATTATACATTTTTAAAAGTATTTAATATTTAAATTAAATAAAAGATGAGGGGATAATTAAATACTTTAATAATAAAGTAAAATAGTTATTTCCTCATAAAAATAAAGAGTACAAATATATTTAAAATTATTTGAGAATAAAAATAATTTTTTGTTTAAAAAATAGTAGGCTCCGTATAAAAACGAAACCCGAAACTACTAAATTTGACAAACTAGGAGCCGCGGCGCAAATTACCCAAATATATATGAATTCTTCGCCAAATTAAGCAGTAGGCACTACTCCAAAAATTCGGGAAATGGGTTATATATCGGAAAACACTCCGTCCTTCTTCAAGTTCTTGACTGATGACTCCATAGATTACCTCGTGAGTTTATCCCACCTCTCTCTCTCTCTCTCTCACACACACACACACACACACACACACTCATTTCTATGGTAGTAAATTTACTATGCAATTCATTCATGCAATTGAATTTGTGAAGCCAATATGCCCTGCATTTGTGGACAAGTACTTAAAAGGCCCTAAATTTCCCAAAAATCCGATCAATATCAAAACTGAAAATGAAGAGACAATTTGGACAGTAGAAATTGAAGAAATGAGTAGGAGGAGTTGGAAGCAGCACTGTTTTGTCAAGGGTTGGCTCCAATTCGTCAAAGATAACCTTCTTCACACTGGAGATTTTCTCGTCTTCTGGCTAATATCTCCCTCTGCTTTCGTAGTCGCCATATATGGCCCTAGCTGCTGCGAAAAATTACCAAACCCTGGTACCAACCCTCTCTCTCTCTCTCTCTCTCTCTCTCTCTCTCTCTCTCTCTCTCCTGCACTTGTTTAATAAAATACATAGTATTAAAAATTAGTGGGCTCTGATTAATTTGCGTTGAATTCGTGGCATGGTTAGATGGGAAAGGATGTAGAAGAGATACCCATGAACAGAAAAACCCCAAGGTTGAAGATGTAAGTGATGAAGATTCGCCTAATTCCTCTGATTCTGAAGAAGAGCAATCTTGGTTTTCCAGGGTTGTTGAAAAATCTTACAAATATTTTTTGGTAAACGAAATTACTACTCACTCCTTTCCAGTTAAAAGATCATTTTCCTTTTCTTGAATGTTATAATTAGATCAATTTTTAGTTTTTAAAAAACTTATCAGATGTAATAATTGAAAATAATTTGATAATAGTATGTTCTTAATGGGAAAAAAGTAGTATTGAAAATTTTGGTCATGAAACTAATTTGGTTAAAAAAAAAATCATCAATCGGACTCTTTACATGCACGGAAGGAATTAACATCTTTATCAATCATACATCGTTTGTTCCTTTGGTCAAATAATTTGGTCACTTGAATTCTCTTATCTTTTTTTTATGTATGCTTAATTTGTTTCTCTAAATGGGCGTTTTGCTTTGGTCTACATGAAAGGGACGCTTGTTTTGGAATATGAGAAGCATATTTGTTGTGTGCAGCCATTTAGACGTGGATTTCTTGCAAAGAATGGGATGAGGGGGAAAAAGATGGTGGTACTGAGAAATGAGAAGGGGAGAGAATGGGAAGTAGGGATAAAGCCAATGGGGAGGTGCCGCCCATACGGTATGACACGGGGTTGGTTCCGTTTCAGAAAGGAAAACAAGGTGGAAGTAGGGGACACCTGTGTGTTCAGGCTACTAAGTACTCAACATGAAGGAGCAGTTGATCACCTCATTCCCATTCTTGATGTTCATGTCATCAGGAAAGCAAAGAGGAAGCGGGGAGGTCAACAGCCTCGCACTGAAACATAAATTTGCATTATCACCCATCCCCAGTGTCAACTCTTTTGCATCTTCTAGTAGTCACTGTGATGTCTCGATTTGGAACCTCTTGAGATCTATATTTTTGCATTTTATGGTCAGAGTCAGATTCAGATAGTGAAGATCTTAATGCTTTAGTACGTCTTTTAATTTTTTCGCTTTGACTCTGAGTTTCCTTCCTTTGTTTTTGACATGGGTGGTGGGACAACACGAGTAGGAGTATGAATTGGACCGTGGGACTGAACTTTGGTTTTGGTTAGCTAATGAATATATCCTTGGTCTTCTTTTGTCAGAAAAGGAGCATTTTGGCCCGACTATTCCTCTGCCATAAAGAGGATTTGTGTATTCAATTTCCAATATCACAAGATATTAGTCAACGGCTAAATATTAGTAATAACGTATGTAGAAAAAAATTGTACTGTTTGTATGGTCTTCAAGGCATACTACTGTATGATGAGATTGTTGAGAATTGAAACCTAGCTAGCTATAATTGGTGAGACCTTATGTGAGATGCACTAGAAGAACGGCGGTGGAACGAAATAATATTGTTGTTCGGAATTGCGGAAGTCAGACATGTGGCTTAGCGCCATTAAGTATGAGAATACGTGTTGTAGACTGATGTATCCTTCACTTAATTTCATTCACAGTTAGTAGTAGTAGAAGGGCATTAATTTGTCAATTTTAGAAGGAACAAGACAACCATAAGCTTTTTATATTTCTTTTGATTTTGTGTTTTTGCTGCAAGGTTGTTCTTGAATGAGTGCTCCGGTCTATTGTTCTTGGTGTGATTTGGTTGATTGCTGTGCTGGATTGTTCTTGCTATGATTTGGTTGATTGCTGTGCTGGATTGTTCTTGCTATGATTTGGTTAAGTTTCTGAGAAATGTTGTGCATGTGTTATATGTTGAGACTCGTTTGAAAAAGCTTATGGGGTAGGAGTGCAATCAAATCAGCTTTTACTTTAGCCGTATGCTGTTTCATGGAACTAATTTTTTCAAGCTTGGTGCAGCATTGTGCTATGTTCTTGCATCAATAATTTCTTACGGACTTGATGTTTTGTGTGCTTCTCGGAGTTAACTGTGTTGGGGAATAGGCTATGGTGCCCCATTCATTGTGGTTCTTTTGAACCTCTTTCAGGTGTGTTGGCTCTAACATTTAATAAATTAAGTTTTCTCTCACCATTCTGTGTTCAAGAAAGAAAACCCAACTCAGGTAAGTTGAAGACAAGAGTATTACTTCAAAGAGAGTTACCATTATGATTGTAGTGCTCTTATCCCGTGGCTGTGTGGTCATGGTGATGGTCATACGACAAAGACCAAATGACAGTAACCTGAGGCAGATGGTTTGTGCATGGTGATGGCGAAAATACTGAAGAAACTTGTTTTAATGGGAAATGCGCGCCTTGATCTCTTTCCGGCTTTCTGTACTTGTCTTGACAAGGGAGGGGCCAACCTATCACGATTGTTTGCAATTCATTGCTTGGCTGATTACAGAAGGAATCGCTCTCTAATTATCGTTTTTCTTCTTGGATCTCTCTTCTTTAAGGAGTAAGTCCTCCGACTCTAATCAACTGTAGAGTTTTTCATTCCAAAAGTATGTATACGAACCTCGTGAATGTTCAAATATTCATAAATTGTTTGCAGTCTTTGGTTTCGTTCGGTTGGGGGGAAATGGCCAATTTCCTTTGACCAACATATAATTTTTTATGTTTGGTTCACTTCTTTTGATGAAATAGATTTCAATGGAATGCTCACTTTTTTCTAACTAAGAAATTGATCATTTCTTTCAATGTGGGGAGAAATGTTCAATTTCATCAAAATCATTCCATTAGAATGAATTCAAATGATCATCCTAACCTTGTTAAAATAATGTTATGATCAAATTAACCTTTTCAATAATAACAATAATAAATTTAAAAATAATTATATAAATAATAGTAGTTTTTAATTAGTATAATAAATATTTATGATATATGATTATATAATTAATATTATATCATATTAAATAATATATTATGATAAATATTTATATTATATTATGATAAATATTTATAACTATAATTATAGTAAATACTACATTATAATAAATATAATTATACTCAATTAAATAATTACAATAAATGATAAATATAATAAATATTTTAATTATAATAAATAATCAAAATAAATAATAATAAATAATTATATTATATAATAATAAATAATTATATTACAATATAGTACATGATTATAATAAATATTATATTATAATAAATACATATAGTATATTAAATAATTATATTACATCAAAAAATAAATAATTATAATAAATAATAGAGTAAATAATTATATGATATCTATAAAAAAATAATTCTTTTGTGATAAATAATTCTAGAATGATAAATAAATAATAATAGTAATAAATAATTATACTATATCAAAATAAATAATACAATAAATAATATAGTAAATAATTTTAATAATGTCAAGGTAAATCCGTGACAAGTCTAAGGATACAAATTCAACATAGTACTTGGAGATAAGAAATGTCGGGAATTAGTTTTTCTCTTCATGATTTTCATTGGAATTTATGTAACAATGAAAGATGTGCTTCAGTCCCGTACCGCTGATTTGTTTGGCCAATCCGCACGCCCCCAGCTTGGGTTTTTTTTGGGTACAATCTTCACTGTGGTTGATAAACACATTAAATGAATTGTTCTTAATTAATTCACTGCGCATATGGAGTGGATTGGCTAGTGAATCTGTCATAGTGTCAAAATTTAGAACCACTGCGAGCGGGCTATCCGGACATAAGACGAAGAGGGTTATTTGCAGTTTACTTGCGCGATAAATTATAAGCACGCAGCGTTCACAACAGTAGAACTGATAGGAGAATGAAGGTAAACTGCACAATTGAGTTGAATTTACAAGCAAAATAGAGCAAATGGTCAATCTAAATCCATATTCGCTGGACCATTTGTCCATTCCCTTTTTTTTTTTTTTTTTTTTTCTGCACGTTATTGCAACAAAACATTGAATTCTGATAGTTGAGTCTACTTTATGGGATTTCACTAACCAAACTTGTCAAAAAGTTTCCAGGAAAATAACAGACCAAGGAACTCTAAAACTGAATGAACAAGTTTGTAGTACTACCACAAATGCCACATAAAAGTAAACCAGCAAATAGCTAGTTTCAGATGACCCAGAATATCCGAGATAAGATCCACAAACAATGTCCGGGGGGCTACAGCAATCAGCAACAGCTGAGGGGAGTCATTGTAGTTGTAGTGCAGAAGAAAATTAAAACTCAAAGACCCCCCCTGCATACATGATATCGAGTGTATCAGAAATGAAGGTAAGTTGTTTCACATTGCAGAGATACTAAAATAATAAAAATTGAAAAATTAAATGGAACATTTACTCGTAGTAGTGAATAGTAAATCCTGATCTCTTCTCTCCCCCTCCCCTGACCGCAAACACCAAACCATATTTTCTTTCTCCTCTCTTCCTTTGACAAAAGTGCCCATAGGACATTTCACACTTTAGGATAATAAGGAGGGTCCACGTGGTTATGGGTCCGAATTTGTCAGCATGCAGCCTGCCTGGTGTTGTTCTCCTCCCTCCATCCATACCGGAGTAGGGAGATTAGATGCTCCCCAAGCAAAGTTTGACAAAAAAGCCCCTAGTACTTCTCAATATGGTAGGAATAGGATTATAACTAGGATCGACTTATATATATCCTAAACAGTGAGAAGTAGCAGGGGCAATTTTGTCAAACTTTGCTTGGGGAGCATGCCAAGCGCTGTCCGACTTTCCCAAAAAATCACATAGCCTATGGATCATAGTGTTCCCAACAACTTTCTCTGTAGACATCAGCCGTTGTGTGTTTATTGGGTCTTGCTTTTGCTTGGTGCAATTGGGGGGATCTTAGGACTGTTATATTTCTTCTTTTATTCTTTACCTTTGGATGGTCTTCACATCCATCTTTTTGTATCTAGAAAAATAAGTTTCTAAAATTTAATAAATCATAAAACGGCAACCTAAGGTTGAGAAACACATTCATAAAATGACAATCTATAGAAACATCATGCTCCCCACATGGAATGTGACAGTAGAACCCAAAAAAAGGCTTAAGTGTGTACATGGACACCTGTTTAGTCATGCTTAATAATTGAGAGTTACAGTGAGCATCCTTCTACATCAACCCAAGTTACCCAACATTACCAAAATACCAGGTGTCTAGAAGAGAATCAAAATTCAAAACTTCAAACTTGACCTCAATAATGAAACACTTTAGATATTGACTATAGTCTACAACATTTAGAAAAACAATTCTACCTGAAATGCCATTAAAAGAATTACAAAAATTAGACAACTTAAGCTTTCAAAGACCGCCCAAAGCACATTTTTTCTCAATACATAGTTCCCCTACACTCACACCTCATTAAGCTAATACGATGCTTTATAGGTCCTTAAATTTAGAAGAGTAATGCTAGGGTGACAAAGTGGAAGGAGACTTTTAGGTAGTACTCTATAAACATGAAGCTGGGCCGTTAATGACAGGTTTTTCAACTTTGCAACTTCCAATAGTGACACATAATATTCTTCTCTTTAGCTTCAAACCGTTAGATAGTTTGAACATTAGTTAGTTGGTACACTTTTATCCAGAACATATTCAAAATCAGCCGATAACATACCACAATGCATCACACAGTTGTATGATCGAGCTCTGTAATGCATTTTACAGTAAATTTTGACAGTTCCTTTACCAGAAGTTATTATTTAACGGCAGTCACACCCCATTCTTGCAAAAATTTCAATCTTTGCAAGAATATTGTGTGAACTATCAATCCCAAGTTCTTTTACGAATTCACAACAGTAAATTGTAACGATCAGGGGCTTGAATGCGTAGTTGTTAGATTGGGGGCGACTGTTGGCTTTTACCGTTAGTTCAAATAAAGGGATCACAACGCCATTTCTATTCCTGTTAAGTTTGGCTAAAAGGGTGAAACGTTATCGTAGCTCATATTTTGTTTTTCTTTCGGTTGTAACAGCTCAGTGTATATAACTGAGTTGGGGAAAACATGAAGGACAGCAAAGTTATTGAATCTAAACTTCTCTCCAAAGCCTCCCTCCCTCTATTCTTCTCTGATCTCATCTACTTCGCTCTTCTTCTTCCTGAATCTCTATCCCTCCCTATACAGTCTTTCTTCCTCTCTAGTTCTCTCCAATTCCCTTCTGTTCTTCCTTAAATTCCATTTCCTCGTGCTCTGTTTTTCTACTTGTGCTAATTTGTAACATCCAAAGTTGGATTCGCTACAATTGGTATCGGAGCCCGCTCCTAATCCTCGGACCTTAAGAAGAAGAATGGAGTATGATGCTTTAGCCAGTTATTTCTTGATCGGAGTGGAGCCACAAATTTTGCTCGAAATTCCTAAAGATCGAAAGAAGTTGGAATGGTGCGCCGCTGCGTTCCTTGAGAGACTGTCCAAACAAATTTGGTTAACGAATATTTTGAGGAATTTCGAGTTATTCGAGCTCAATTGGAGAGTGTAGCTTCATTTATGTTCGAAGAGCTCTCCGAAGGCCTTTTCCTTGATCTCTTCATCGCTGGACTGGAAGTAGAAACCAAGGGTTATGTTGAATGGCTTGCACCAAGTACGGTTGTAGAGGCTAAGGCTGGTGCTGAGTACTACGAAAGACTGAGGCCGGCTAGGCCGGAGTTCGTGAGGCAAGTTCTTCCTCATACAGTTTCGGTTCGTTCGGTCGATGCCTCTGAGGATGTAATAGGCATGGAAGTTTCTACAATTTTGGTTGGAGCAGGGGATCATTTTCCAGCGAAGAAGGAACAGTCTGTAACGAAGCACACCAACTGCTCAATAAAAGTCCTCGGAGAGGAAATGGATACTATTCAATCAGGTAAGGATCCATCTCAACTTGCAATACTGTGTATATATGATAAATCAAATTGCCTAATTGCAAATGGTATTCTGTCATATAAGATCTTAGCAAAAGTTAGAGAGTTTGAGAATTTTCAATTTTGGATGGGATCATTGTGTGAGGTTACAAACTGTCATGGGATCTAGGAGGAATTTGGGAGAATAGTGGTTCTTATATTATTCGTATTCCATTTGGTCAAAAAGATGAATTTATTCCAAAAGAACTTCTATGGCCTCACATACCAGAATTTGTCGATGGTGCACTACTAACGTACTACAGATGTTCAAAGTTTTGGGTGAGCAAATTGACGGTGGTCAGCCTGTTTGACCTGTTTCTGTTCATGGGCCTTATGCAGAGTCTGTGACTCTGCTTCATTAGGGGATGAGCGTGAAGTGTTTGGGAAAATGACTGTCGATGATGTTGTTTGTTGGAACTCGTTGATTTTTGAGGCTTTTCAGAATGGTGAACACAATGAGTGCTTTTGGATTTTTAGGAGGATGAAAATGGAAAAAATTGAGTTTGGTTCGGTGACTGGTTTTAAAATGCTGAGAACTTGTGTTGGTTTGAGATGTTTGCGGTCGGGAAGATATGTTCACGGAATAGTTTACGTGAGCGGATTACTTGGGAGTTTAGATGTGAATACTGTATTGCTCACGATGTATTCTAAATTGGGCAGTCTGGAAGATGCGAGATCGTTGTTTCAAGAAATGTCTGAGAAGGATTGTGTCGTGTGGAATTTGATGATATCAGGGTATTCTCGTAATGGACATCCAGTAAAATCCCTGGAACT
>JAOWAN010054616.1:0-24131 GCA_028566635.1 Lobelia cardinalis
CCCCCCCCCCTCTCTCTCTCTCTCTCTCTCTCTCTCTCTCTCTCTCTCTCTCTCTCTCACTCTCTCACCCCATCTCGATCCGTCGTCGAACTCCATTTTTCGGCTCGAGAAAGATTCTGCCGCTTCTTGTAACTCCTTCGGCGAAAAGCTTCTCTCGCTCTCTCTCTCTCTCTCTCTCTCTCTCTCTCTCTCTCTCGCTCTCTCTCCTCCGACGTTGAGTTTGTAGATCTTCTTCAACAAAAAGCTTCTCGTAACTCCTCTCTCTCTCCTCCATCACTTCCCCCCTCGCTCCCTTGTTCTTCTCTTTCCCCGTAACCTAGCGCCCAATTTCCCCCAATTAATTTCTTACCCTGCTCCGGCGTACTTCCTCTGGCTGCACATAATTTTCATTATTGCAGAAATGTCCGTTTGAAGCAATTCAGATCATCAATTTGTCCATGTATAGAGATTAGAATAGACAGCATCCTTAATGACCGACAGGTTGTCGATCCCGAGGCCGGGGCAAGTTCTTGGTTTGGTTGGAACAAATGGCATTGGAAAGCCAACTACGCTTAAAGTTTTAGCTAAAAAATTGAAACCCAATTTGGGGCGTTTTAATGTAACGTGTTGGTTCCATTTTATTGATTTCATTCTTTCTTGCAAACAGGTCTGTAATAATTTTATAACGTTTTCTTTTATTATGGATTTTGATTTTAGTGTATTTTACATATTTTGTTATGAGTTTTAATTTAAAGTGGTTGAGAGAAGGTGGTGGTGGTGGTGGTGGTAATATTAATTAAGGTATTAATGAGGAGAAATTAATTAAGATTGTTAATTAAGATATCATTTATGAATTAAAATATTAATTAGGCAAAATTAATTAAGGTTGTATGAGTAATTAAGGTAATTAGGAGGAAATAATCAAACTAATTAAGTATCATATCGATCACAAAGTCGAATTAATCTAAATATGATGAAGTGTCATTTCTAAAGCCTTTCTCACAAACTTTAAATATCTATGAAGTATGATTTTTATTTGTAATCCTAAAAAAATTAACCCTAATCACTATATATGAATTGCGCATATAAGACGAACATATTTTTGCAACTCTCATTCCCACGAGTTCAGATCTTTTATAACAAATTAATGGTGTATCACTTGTGTGTCATCTTTTTAAATTTTTTATCTCAATCGTAGACGATCATGATATTTTAAACTATAAGTTTTAAGATACGTGTCATTTTTTAAAGCTATGTCACAGGAGATGACATACTATTTGATATAAAAATCCGGTTCCCTTCCTACTTTTTCATTTTGCTGGACACTACAACTCCGGAACAATGAACTCCATAGTACCGACTACCGAGTAATATCTTTCATTTAAATCTTCTGTTTCATTTTTTGTTTTATCTTTTTAAAATTTCATCTTAATCATTTAAAAGATGACGCTAAAATTTTAAATTCTAAATTTAAATATATATGTGCATTTTTTAAAGTAAAAAATAGATGAGCTTGGTGTCCCTCTCTGCTCCGAACCTTAATAAAACACCAAATGAACATGAATCCCAACTCTTTTTAATGGTATAACGAAAATATTTTTGTAGGATATCAGGAAAAAAAGAAAAATATTTTTTGGGCATACACATTTAATAGGTCCCTTGACACCAAATTACACGTTGTGGGTTAGAAAGTCAGTTGCCCTTCTAAAGAACCCCAAAAGATAAACATAGCAAAGAAAATCAAGTTCATGAACAATGTTGAATCTCTCATCACCTTCCTCAACCTCAGGGTTTAGGTTGACTCACCAAAACCCTACCCTCTCTTTCTCCTCCTATAACTCTTTCTTGAACCTCAACGCTTCTTCTTTCTTTACAACGAAAAACCCCTCCAAAACCCTCTCTTTGAAATGCCAATACTCCGGACAACGACTTGCTCCGCAGCCAGGTATCTTCCCTTTTTCCTTTTATCATTCATTTTCTCGAGCATTAAGAAGAACTTTTTACTGGAAACTTTTGATTTTTGAAATGGGCTTTGTTTGTTCAAGATACTGCTTAAAAGTCGGAAACTATGGTTTATAAGCTGGGTTTTGTTGTTCAGTTTCTTGATACCCAAATACCCTAATTGAAACTTGAAATTGTGGTTATATTATAAAGTAGGTTTTTATCTGTTCAAAGCTACAAACTTTGAACTGCAAATGTCCATTGTGAAATGGGTGTTGTTGTTTGGAGATATTGCTATTAACCTTGAAATTTTGATTTCTGAATGGATTTTGTTTGTTCTAGGAAATTCTTGAGCTGGAAAGTGTGGTTTATGAAACGGATTTTGTTTGTTCTGTTTCTTGAGTGCCAAACACACGCCACTAAACTTAGGATTTTTGATTGTGAAGTTGGGTTTGCTTGTTCAAAGATACCTTGCATTGGAAATTCAAAAATGGTTTCATGCTCAATAATTTTTCAATTGAACACCATTGAGCTTTAGCTCAAGCAGCATCCCTTCTCTTTCCTTACGGGAGGTGAAGGGTTCAAGTCCATGGGGAGAAACTATTATCTTGTTGATGATATCTCCCTCCACTTGCCCTTGACTTTAAGTCCTCCTTGTTGCTCTGGGTTTTAAACTATCTCTATTACAATATTAAGCTCTAACTAATAAAAAAAAAATATTGTAGTTAAACTGGAACTTTTGATTTTTAATGGGTTATGTTTGTCATAAATGCTACTTAAGATTAAACTTTTGGTTATGAGCATTTGTTTGTTAGGGATCCAATTTCATACTGGAAAGTGTAATTATGGAAAGAGTGTTCGTGTTCATAAATAGAAATTTTGATGGTTGTTTGTCATCAAGCTACACAAGTTGAAATTATGAAGTTGGCTTTTGTTTTGTCGGCTTGTATAAAACCGAACATAGGCCTCCAGCAAACACTTGCTTACTTGAAATTTTATGTTAGGCGGTACTGTTTGAGTAAGATGCTATCTAAGCAGGAAATGTGTGCGGTGAACTTGGACTTCATTATTCATTTCTTGAGAACCAAGCAGGACTTAATTCAGAAATTTGATTTGAATTGGGTGTTCGAGATAGATTTGAACTATAAAATGAGAACCCAATGCATAGTTAGACTGGTATTTGTGTTTTATGTGGTCATATATACTACTTATAGGTTTAGTTGGTTTGATTGATTGAGAACCAAACACTGATGTAAACTACAAATTGTTACTAATGAATTGGGTTTTGTTTGTTTGTAGATCCAAAGGTTTTTGTTGGGCGCTCAATATACAAAGGGAAGGCTGTTCTCTCTGTGGACCCTGTTTCCCCTGATTTCACTCCGTTAGCAGTATGTTCCCACCTTTACTCTGCTGATGATATACCATAGTTGTGAATTTTTGCTCTATGCCTGATTTTCTTATGGATATGTTCGTATTTTGTTACTAATTTGGAGTTTATTTTCAAGTCAGGGGCGTATAAGGTATCAAAGGAGGGCTTTATGTTGCTTCAGTTTGCGCCTGCTTCTGGAGTTCGCCAATATGATTGGAATAGAAAGCAGGTGACCTCGCGTTAGTGTCTAAGTTTTATGCATGCATTTGATGTGAAGAGTCTTCATTCTTGTTTTGGTGTCCCATTTTGACCCTCCATTTTGATTTGTCTTTATCTATGACCGTGCATGTTAACTTCACTGTACGTAAAAGAAGAAGGTTGGATACATATATGTAATTTTGTTATAATGTGTTCTTAAGGGCAAAATATTGCTGAAAACCTTTAAAATTAACTAATGAAGAAAGGAGAGAACTTTTCAAATGGGATATGGAGTAGAACTTACTACCTATGGAACTGAGAGAGCATGTGGAATTATGCTTTGATAAGAAAATGATTTGTCTATCTAACAGAAATGTACCAAAAACCGTGTGCCTTCTCAGTATTTTGCGTAGTTTAGGTGTTAAGAGATATGGAAGGAGAACCAAGCAGTAATAATAAAAAAGATGTTGCAATTAAAAGTCGCTGATCGTAATGAAATTGCAGATTTGAAATTCTTCCAGGGATTTGAAAACGATTGATTTTTTGGGCTTACTGAAAACTTTTGCCTCTCTCTCTCTCTCTCTCTTTCTATTTCTCAGAATGAAAGTTTAATCCAAAAGCACTCTAACCTTTTCCTTTGTTATTTCAGCTATTCTCACTATCTGCTACGGAAATGGGAACACTAATGAGTCTTGGTCCAAAGGATTCATGCGAATTCTTTCATGATCCTAATATGGGAAGAAGGTAAGCAGTTAATGTTTGTATTATGCACCGAGCATTTTAGCAAGAGTTGTAGGAGATCCTCTATCCAAGGATGAGACAGGGGTTTGAGACATGGGGAGGGGGTCGGTACGGTACCATCTTATGAGATGGTTGGTCAAGGAAATGAAGCGTGTGAGGTCAAATTATCTCCTTGAGAGTTATATGGTTAAAGTTGGGAAACTTGAGGTCTGCAATTGTCACAGATTGCAAATCTAAGATGGATTTGATATAAACTTTGCCACATGTACCGCTTGTGCTTTGTCATCTTAATTGTTCTATTATCTCCTAGAATCCACATTCAATCTTCAGAGGTAAATTTCAAAACGTTTTCTAACCAACACATGGAAAGAAGTTTGTGAGAAGATTTATGGTTTCCTTGCAAGTTGCAAGTGGAATTGGGTTTAAAAAAACTCACTATTTTATGTGAATTTCATGCACTATTCTCTGTTCTTTTAATTCCCTTGTTATGGTCTGTAGTGTCGTCAACTTCTGACATTTCCTAGAACCCCCCTTCCTTATCTTGCAGTGATGAAGGTATGATAAAGAAGATCTTGAAGGTGGAGCCTCTTCCTGATGGCACTGGCCGCTTCTTTAATCTCAGTAATTTTCACCATCTCTTGTAAATTTGGCTGTATTGCGATTTCTTTTTCAAATTGTTGTTTATCAATTAAATAAAGCCTCTTTATATGATATATCAGTTTACATGTTTCTTTTATGCTGCAAGGTGTTCAAAACAAGCTTGAAAAAGTGGATGAAAGCATTTATGTTCCTGTTACCAAGGCAGAGTACACAATTCTCATGTCATTGTTCAATGTATGATCCATCCTCCTCTGCATCTTTGTTATTCTTCATTTGTCAGTTTGCGCATAAACTTTGTCTTTTCACAGAATATTTTACCTGTTCTTGACTATGCAATTATTGGCACCAAAAGTTTAGTCGTCTATTATTTTTATGGGCTAGGTAATGAACCTGACAAACTAAATTTAAAGAAGAAATGAAATGAGGTCTAGCTGCATCAAAATGATGAGGCAACTTCTGTATGTTACCAGGAGCATGAGTTAGTTTGAGGAATGGGTAAGAAAAAGCTCTAAAACATGAAATGCTAGTAGTGTCTTCATGTAGATGTGAGGATGTCAGAAACCCTAATCCTACTCACCAGATTCCATATCAGCCGCTTATTTCCATTGGGCACCTAATCTTATTGATGGAATTTTGGACATGATGTCTGTTCAGAACAGGTGGTCTTTGGGCCAGTGGGTGGATATCCATACATAATTGTTTGGGCTATTACCCTGAACAGGGTCGTAGCAGGTCATGGACATGAATCTGGGAGTTTACTCTAGGACCTTGCACAACCTAGGAGGTTCGTGGTTCACTGTATTGTCTCTGTAGAGGACTTCAGGGTGAAAAAAAAACCCGTGCTTTTGATACACTATTCCACCTCAGATAGACTTAAGAAAAACATGCGGATGTCTGGGACCACTGACTACTGGTGGTCACCGGATCATATTCATGGACTTTTGGGTAGGATCTACCCAGTATTTTTCACTCTTTAGGGCAAGTGGATGGTCACATGACGTAGTACAATGAAAAGCCTCTCATCAGCCTGTTGGGCTCGGGCTGTTGAAGGTTCCCAAGTTCACAAGAGGGGTCCATGGACCCCATACCAAGGTGATGCTGATTGCTATCGGATATGCGCCAAATAGGAGGAAAGCAAGGAGGAAGAAAGGGGAGTGGACTATGACGAACCGTGTGGTTATCAGTAAATTCTAAAACAAATACAAGAATATATAGATTGTTTATGATAAAAGTCACTTGAAAATTCGGTGCTGATGCTATGGCTATCCCAATATTAATTTATCATCTAATCTATTAACTATGGATATGTAGGGGTCCATTGGCAAACAAGGTTTTTACCTTGGTTTCTAGATTTTTGGTTTTCTCTCTCATCGGTATCACAATTTCACTTGTCACTTAAATTAATACAAAGAAGAAAACTAAAAATGACACAACCAAGACAACAAGCGGATCCAAGTTTTCATATCTAGTAATAGAGCAAAAGGTCCAACGCACTTTTAACCAGTTGTACTTTGCTTAAGCTCTGCTTTTATTCACTCTTGTATTTTTAAAAAACCATTTTTGACCGACATACTTTATATACACTATACATTTTGCCTCGAGTAATTACACTTCCCCCAATTAATCCGTCTTTTTTTTCATATACCCCCGCCCCACAATAATTTTTTTGTCTTTTACGTAACCAATTATGAGCAAATCATATTTTAATAATATAATTAATCAATTCACTGGTATGCTATTTTGGATTATGATATACTATAATTTATTAAATCCTAGTACCCACTTTCCAGGGAAGTTCCTAGTCATCACTCCCGCTCATCAACACAAACCACCCTCCGCCCAACCTCCACACACACACACAAAAACATATTCAGCGGACATATCCATAAGGAACTAGTTATCCATGACTCCCAAAGTAGTCAAAATCTAGATTTTAATCATAAAATCGTAAGATTTTAAAATTCTAGGGTAGGGATACTGGTTAAATCGCATTCGGATCGCATGTGGAATAAAATCGCTGAAGTCGAAACTTACGAAATCGATAGAATCGTACGATTTTGTACGATTCCTGCGATTTTGGAACCTGGGCCATATATTGAGTAAAATCCATCTAATCGGGTCGGATCTGGTCCAAATATAAGCCCTAAGCCTAAAATTTGTCGATCATTTACTTTTGGTTGCCTTCGCCTACCTCAATCGAGACTTGCGATGAATATGTAGCCTCAATCGGACTTCAATCGGCGGCGGAATCTCATCAAATCCCACCGGTAGCGACCGTTGGCAGCCCTATTGCGGTGTGCTTTAGTTGTTCAGGCTCCACTTCTTCTATTCAATTGTCGACTTCTTTGCGGAGGTAAAGTTGACAACTTTTCTTTGGTTCAGTGGTAAAAGACTATTTTTCTTCCGTTAAAATGTCTTCTTCTGCTAGTGTTGCAAAGTGAAAAAATGCATCTGGGAGTAGGACCGATGTAGCATGGGAGCATGGGTTGATTTTGATGGCACGACAAAAAAAATTAAGTGCAACTATTGCTCAAAAATTGTTACCGGTGGTGCTTATAGATTCAAACATCATCTTGCCTATACCAAATCTAATGTTAGTGTCCCCGGTGATGTGAAGCAAAGTATGATCACATTATTATTCGTAGTGATGGAAGCCAAAGAAAAAAAACAAAGACAATTGATTGATAGTGCCAGCTTCGATAATTCTGTGTCGTTCAACCTGTTTTTCCGAAGGTCGGCATGGGAAGTTCATCCCAACTTACTATGAATGCAATGTTAAAGAAGGATGTGAGGAAGATTGCTTGTAAGTTGTCGGGGGATATGTTTTATACTAGTGGAATTCCTTTAAATGTGGCAAGGATCCTTTTTTCATAAAGGCTGAAGGTACCAAAAAGTATTGGCGACCTAGCGAACTCTAGAGTCAGGTCATAGCCATCGGAAGACAAACACTTAGCTAGATATTGAGCGCAAAGCTCTGCATCTAGCGACCTTGAAGACCTCGCGGAGAACGTAGCTCCTGTTATCTTACCCCGTGAGATAAGGGAGAGTGATCCGTCGTGGCGTGATCAATATTATTGCCTGCAAAGCAGACATAATCCTCACAAGACCAAGTAATACTCGCCTAGAAGCAGAATACCGTGGCGACCTTAAAAGACCTCGCAGAGAGGTGATGCCTCCGACGAACTTAATCTCATCCCTCGCTTTGAGCCTAGCTCCAGGTGATCAGTTTAACACCTGCGAGCAACCTTGCTCGAGAGTCCGTGTCTTACAAGGAGAATGTATCTCATTAATGATAGAATATCCTGAGGAGATCGTTTCCCTATATGACTCTGATTGAGTTACCTTATCTGGAGAGCAATATGAGTCCTTGCCCAATTATGTTTCCTGCAGTTAAGGAAGGCGGCCAAGGCTCCTCTCCTTCAAAGATTTAGCATGCGCAGAACCTATAAATAAGGCCCTACATTCTCCTAGTAGAGGCAAAGGTACACGCTTTATTGCCCATGAAACCTCTCGTGAATTCTCTTGTTCTTCATCAGACTTGAGTCTTACACCGGAGCTATTTTGGTAGGGAAACTCTTTATCCATTAGTGACGGTGGTGTTTTGCAGGTTCTGTAGTTGCCCAAATCTCAGCCCTCATCCATCGCAGTGCTCAGCGAAGATCGTCGGAAAAGCCGTGTATCATCGGTGGTTTCATTGTCGGGACCTGTTTGTTTAACGGCCGTTTCGTTGGTCCTGACCTTCTAGACTACAACAACTCATTCCAATGGCCTCTAATGTCGAGGGAGATGCTGCGATGGTTGCCGCTAAAGTACGGGTGGCAACGATCCGAAGTCGATTCGAAATTCAAGTATTTTTTCGGCTCGAACTCGGTTCGATAACTCGAAAGCTCAACTCGAACTCGAAAAAATGCACTGATCTCGGCTCGATAAGAAATTTTCGATTTTCATCTCGAGTTCGAGTTCGAATAATTCGAGTTCGAATTCGAACGGCTCGATAACTCGAATCAAATATATATAATAATAAAATATATTAAAAAAATACATATATTTTAAGAACATATGTAATAAAATTAAAAAAATATATTAATATAAGCAAACTCGCGAGTTGGCCCGTAAGCTCGATAAGAGAACCAAATGGATCGATAAGGAACTCGAGTTCGAACCGGCTTGGATCGAACTCAAAATTTTTCGAAATCGAATCGAGCCCAACTCGAGTTAACTCGCGAGCTTTGGCTCGATTCGATTGACACCCCTGCGTTGATGGGTAGCAGGACGGCGGAGAGGTTGCCGCAAGCAATTCACCCACCAACCCAGGCTCCTCAGCCCTTGACATGAATCTACCACCACCACCGCCGCCGACCGATGGCGTGGAACCTGAGGTTGCAATCATCAGCAGCCCGCCTAACCCGGTTCAAGCGGCCTGAAATAGGCAAGGAGGTAACAATTATATTCATACTTCTTTATTTATAGAGGTCCTTAGGCGATCGTACATGAATACCCATCGCACTGAACCAACTGAGGTATGTCGCGAAACCGACGCCTTGAGGTACCAGTGGGGCATTGTGGGGAGTGCCTAGATGGGTGCCTTCTAGTCATAGGAATGTTTCTGCGCTAACCATGATTGGAAGAAGCAGTCGACGAAGCTACACAGAACAGGAAATCTAGGAATTATCTCGAGCAAACAGTGGAGCTACGACCTGAGGTTCCATAGAAACAATAGCTCGCCCTGCACAATCAAATAGTGGTCGACTTCGTCCATGGGACAGACAACAGGAGGCTTTCCGACCAACTCCAGGAGCGGGAACATCGGTGATTCCGGGAATTCTCAAAGGAGTGGTCGCAATGGACGTCTCTCTGGCAGACTAAACCCTCCCCATGGTAATGCTGTGGTAGAGGACGAAGTAGATTCGCATGGTCGTCAAGAAAGATCGGTGACCGGAAGTAGAGATGGCGGCTTAGTGATAATGGCCAACAAGCGGAGGAGGAATAACTCCCTGCCCCAAGGTCCCGTCGTCGATGCGCGAAGGAGGGATGACTCCCCGCCTAGAAGTCAGGCACTATTGAATGGCCTGGAAAGAGGACGCTCGCAAGCTAGAGGTCGCTCCCCAACGAGAAGTTCTCGCCGCGATGATCGGAGGAATATCTCCCCGTCACCGGATCGTCGCGACGAAATTTGGAGGAATAACTCCCGTTCACCAATTCGTCGTCAGGGATGGAGCATGCGTTTGAAAGGTTCCTCGGGAAGAAAAATATGATCGAAGATGATCATGGTGAGGACTATAGTGAGGATCAGGGGAAGATCTTCACCAGATGGATAAGAGAGACCCCTCCATTGGTTAACTCTTTTCCAAACAGATTGAGGGAACATAACAGGAAGACCAACATCAAGGATCATATAACCAAATTTGAGATTAGCATGATGGAGACCTCATCCAATAAAGCACATTGGTGCACATGCGTTGCGAGCACGATGACAGGCAAGGCCACCACCTGGCTGAACACCCTAAAAAGGGAAAGTATTGACTCCTTGGCAGACTTTAAGAAGAAATTCCTCACGGAGTTCGCTGCTGCAGGAACGCTGAAGAAAGATGAGTCGACCTTGTTCGAGCTTAAACAACGAGAGAGGGAGACTATCTCAAGCGTTTCAGTGAAAACCTTGACGAGATCACCGGAATGGATGAAAAAGCCATCATTTGGTGTTTTATTGGAAGCGTTCAGCCTGGACCTCTAAAAACAGAATTCAAAGTAAGGGTCCTAAAGTCCAAATCTGAGATGGTGGTCATTACAAAGAAGATCACAGCAGCTGAAGACAGAAGTAATGACAGGGATCGAGGAAATCGAGGATACCAGTCAAAAAGGGACAGGCGCGACGACAAGGATAGAAAGGACTCTACGAAGCACAAAGGTCGCAGTGATCGCGCCGATGTAGTTAGAGCCAATGATGGAAGAAAGAAGGGAAAGCCCAGGAAGGAGTTCTTTACTGAGCTCACACATACTCGCGAGCATATCATGAATGTTTTGATGCGAGATAATCGCTTGGAAGCTCCTCCACCTTTGAATCCTGAGAAAGCCCAATATAGGAATCAAGAAAAACATTGTGCCTACTACAATGAGGTAGGGCATGAAACAGAGGATTGCAAGCAGTTGAAGCAAGCAATCCAAAGGCCGATCAACGGAGGATCGTTGAACGAGTTTAAAACTCGAGCAGGAGGCGAAAACAATCGTCACAATGATGACAATCGGCGACGAGATGACGACCAAAATGATCGTCGAAATAATCGACGACAGAATGTGGTCAATATCATCACAGAAAGTGCGGTAAGTGTTAGCCAAGTTAAATCAAAAATACCTTGTTACATAATGTTTTTGTTTGTGGAGTGCAGTTAGATATTACAGACAGCAATGAGTTCAAAAATTATGAGCTCTCACTACTGCCCGCGACTAACCCCTTATCAAAGAGTATTGGTCGACACATGGCCACCAAAGACATTATGTTTTATTCATGCTTTAAAGCACTTGGCCTAGATGAGTGGAAACTTATCTCGTCGAACTTGAGCTTGGAAGGGTTCACTAACCATCATGTCAATGCGATGGGAACCATTGAGCTCGAAGTGGTGCCGAGCGGGAAACGAGTTGAGCGAGCTGAAATAGTGAAGTTTGTCGTTATTGACATTCCCTCGCCATACAACATCATCCTGGTAACTCTCGCTCAAAGCACCTTTGGCCTTGTGATCTCGGTTGCACACCAAAGGGTCAAGTTCATGACAAAAAGTGGAGTGGGTTGCATAGTGAGCAATCCGATGTGTTACTATGATCATATTATCGAGGAGAATAAGACCTCCAAGCAGATCATCACCACTCCAACCAAAGAGTATGAGCTGACTTAAAAAAGTAAGTCAAGAAAGCATTCCTCGAGCAGTCATACTTTGGAACCTGCGACGAGTAAAAAGAAAGGGGATACCCCGAAAAGCCCTTCTTACATGAGGTGTATCTATGCGAGCATGGAGATCGACGAGGAAGACCAGGCCATGGAAATCGACGAAAACAACACCTTGATCGAGAATAGCGATCTGTTTATGACCGTCAATAAGACTCCAGTGCTTGTAGAGACCCTGAAGGTCGTAGAGACTGATAGCTTAGAAGTCAGAGAGGCGACCAAGATTGCGGCCCTCGAAGAAACAGAAAACAAACAGAAGATAAAAGTTGGCCGAAATATTGCGGCCAAGGAACGTGAAGAGCTCATCCAAGTCCTCAAAGATAACTTGGATGTTTTCGCTTGGAAGGTCGAAGATATGGAGGGGATCAGCGAGGACGTGGCTGAGCATCGCCTTAGCATTCTGCCACGCTTCAAACCAATCCGCCAGAAAGCCCGCACTAACTCCGGTGAGAAAGAGCTCGCTATAAGAGAGGAAGTAGATAAATTACTTAGGGTAGGCATTATCCAGAAAGTTGATTATGTGACCCGGATCGCAAATGTTGTAATGATTTTAAAAGCTAATAAGAAATGGCACGTGTAAAAGCCTGTCCAAAAGACAGCTACCCCCTCCCTCGCATAGATAAATTGGTTGATGCCATATTTGGTCATAAAATTTTAAGTTTTATAGATGTATACTCTGGATATCACTGGATAAAGATGCACCCAGCTGATTGCAACCACACTAAGAGGTATCTACTCTCATCGCATGATGCCCTTTGGCCTGAAAAATGTAGGTGCGACCTATCAGAGAATGGTTAATAGGGTCTTTGACGACCGGATAGACAGGAATGTGGAAGCCTACATCGATGACATGGTCATCAAAATAAGGAGAGGAATCACGTGGTCGATTTGCTCGAAACCTTCGGGAATTCGAGAAAGAATCACATGAAATTGAATCCAAGTAAGTGTGCCTTTAGCCAGTGGCAAATTCCTTGGCTTCATGGTAAGCGGGAAAGGAATTGAGGCCAATCCTGAGAAGATTCAGACTTTGATAGATGAGCAACGTCCCAAGACGATCATAGAGGTTCATCGGCTCAATGGTCGCATAACAGCCTTAATTAGGTTTATCTCGCGATCTGTAGAGAAATGCTTACCATTCTTTCGAGCACTTAAAGGAGGGAAGAATTTCAGGTGGACAAAGGCATGCGACCAAGCTTTCCTACAACTGAAGGAATACTTGAGGCGGCCACCTCTACTCACTTCACCTAAGCCAGGCGATGTATTATTTGTATACCTCTCGACTTCAGATTTGGCAGTCGCTGCTGTATTAATCCGAGAAGAAGATTTGATACAGCGATCTATTTATTGTCTCTCACGCGGTGACAGATGTAGACGCGAGATACCTTGACGCAGACAAAATAGCTTTCGCCTTGGTAATCGTTGCTCGACGTCTACGAGCATATTTCATGGCTCATTCAGTCACTGTTTATACAAACTTTCCCATGAAGAAGTTTTTGTTTCGATCAGATGTTTCTGGTCACATGCTCAGATGGTCAATTCGACATCAGCTATCAACCAAGAAAAGCCATAAAGGGCCAAGCTCTGGCAGATCTCTTTGTCGAATCCTCCTTTTCTGGCGTTGTAGAGAACGGGCTCGCGCCCATGGAAATTGAGGACCCTGCCACAGAGCGACCATCTACGTATATTGACGGTTTCTCAAGTATGGCATCTTACTATCACCTTTCGAGCAAGAAAAGATCGAGAAGGCTATAGATTCAAATTTCCCGCATCCAACAATCAAGGTCGCAGGTTTGGACCTCGCCCTTTTCATTAGGGTGCAAGACATAGTCATCTTCTGCGATTTTCAACTTGTAATGAAGCAAATTGCGGGGGAGTATAATATACTTTATCCAGTACTATCCAAATATGCTGAAATAGCTAGAAGTTTGCTCGACAAGTTTAGATATTGGAAATTGATCCAAATTGATTGATCAAACAACATGAGGGCAGCTGAGTTGTCCAAATTAGTTTCAGACGAGCTTGACAAACAAAAAATCTTTGTTATAATTGAATTTCTAGAGCGACCTTCCATCGATAGGGTCGAGGTAATGGTCATCGACGAGCAACGGGAGAGAGATTGGGTCGACATTTTGACGGATTATATTGAGAGGAATATTTTTCCCACAGATCCTAAAGAGGCTCTAATATTGAAAAAGAGATCGCCTCATTTCACAGTAGTTGGAAGAATTTTATATAGGTGATCATTTATCAACCCGTTACTAAGATGCATACCACCGAGACAAACACTTCAAGTATTGCATTGGAGTTCACAAAGGAGCATGCGGAGGACACCCAAGTGGTTATTACTTGCCAAGTTTAAGGAAAGAAGCCATGGCCAGGAGATGCGACCAATGTCAAAGGTATGCATACGTTCCCAGATTGCCCGTAACTCCTTAAACTCCAATCTTGGCAACATGACCTTTCGACATGTGGGGACTTGATTCCATAAGTGGTCTGACCACAGCGTGAGGAGGAAGCGATGTTGATTACTTTTCCGAATGGATTGAGGCAATGCCCCTGAGGAATGTGAATAAAACTGCGACGATGAGATTTGTCCACGATCATATTTGGTGTCGATTTGGACTTCCGTGAGCAATATGCGATAACGGAACAAACTTCGTCGGAAAAGCTTTCACGAAGTTCCTAAATGAAAAATGAATTCAGCAATGGTTTTCCTCTGTATGCTGCCCTAAGGGGAATGGGCAAGCAGAGTCCGCCAACAAATTGATCGTTTACGAACTCAAAAGACCTTGGAAGCAAAGAAGGCAAAACGGATCGACGAGTTAGATCGAGTATTATGGTCGATCAGATCTACCCCGCGAGGACCTACGAAGGAAACCCGTTTTGCTCTCCGCTACGGGTCAAATGCCATGGTTCCTATAGAGACCAACATCCCATCTGCTCGCGTGCTCCATTACGATGCTCGGGAGAATGAAACACGTAGGCTTAATGATCTCGATCTGCTCGAGGAAAGAAGATTGCAGGCAGGCCTACAAATGGCCTATTACAAGCTGAAAATAAAAGAATATCACGACAAGAGGGTGAATCCTCGCTCTTTTCAAGTTGGTGACCTCGTCCTCCAAAAAATTGAGTCAACCAACCACAAGCGACCCGATGGAAAATTGGGACGCAACTGCGAAGGCTCCCTTATCATCGCAAAGATCGTGTGTAAAGGAACCTACAGGCTGCCCGAGGTAGACGGAACTATCGTCAAAAACCCTTGGCATGTCAATCACCTCAAGAAATACTACCCTTAAAAAATGGGGTTAGTTTTATTTCAGTTATAGTTGATAAGTTAGCAATGTTATGTAATTTTCTTATTCATCAACAAAATGCTCAAAGTTATTTAGACATATAATTGTTGATGCGACCTTTATTTTGTTTCTCGAACAAATCATGTAATCGAAATTTTGCAATCTTGATATGTAAAAATCCAAACCGCTCCTCGTAAACGAGGGTCATTCATAAATCTAAATGCTCGAAAAGTTCTAGCACTTCCCCTACAAGGACGTCTAGACATTTAATTTGCGATCATACGTTTGAGAAAAATAGCATAAACCGTCGCTTCGAGAAGCGAGGAGTTTGTGAGACATCGCACGAACTAGAGCTCGAGAGTTGCGAAGCAGATAGAGAACCAATTATTGGTTCGAGTTTGAGCAGAAAATAGCAGCTCACTCATTGGCTCGAGCTGAAAAATAGCATGCTCGCCAACAAGGGTCCCGAGAAAAATAGCCCACGACCTACATGGTTTGACCGAGAGAAATAGCGAGCTCACTAAAAGGCGAAGTAGAAAACTAGCTACAAGCAAACTTATAACAATGAGAAAATAACTATTCATAGCAATAAGTTGCTCGTCAATTGGTCGCGAGAAACATATCACAAAAAGTATCCAAATTAAAACTACTGTTCAAACATTGGTCGCAAACCACAAGCAAAAATGACAAGTATCAGAAACCAATGTATCAAATTACAACCTAAACAAGTTGTTCTTAAAGTACATACAACAAGAATGATCTTCTTCAAGCCTCGGGAGGAGCAGGGGAATCTTCTGGAACGGCTTCGGAGGTAGAGGTCGCAACTATGACGGGCTATTGGATGTGAACCCCAATAGACAACCCACGTTGTAATAGAGAAAGTCCCAAGGAGCTCCAAATCAGATTATAAAAGATAAAATTAAAAGAAGAAGAACCTTGACCCAATGTTAACAAGAAACCCAAACCAAAGGTATATTAAACCTTTGACCCAACGTTTGCTATGAAAACACGAACCAAAGGTATAAGGTTGACGCCACACTCTAGAAAGGAAGGAGAGTGATAAGTCGAGATAGTTGAACGCCACAAGATAGTAATCTTGATAAGTTCGGTGATTCAATGAAGAACCAAAAAGAGAAGATCTCTCACTTTATAAAAATCATCCAAGTTGTCTACAAATGAGAAAGACTAGCCTATTTATAGGCTCCTTGGAACAACCCTCCAAGCTTAGGATAAGAGTATGTGGTCAATGAACTAAAAGATTCATGAATGAACAAGGCATGTCCAGATTCGGATAATCTGTACAGTCTTCACTAAAATGCATGTAACTTCTTCTAGGAAACTCAAAATCTGAATCTGTAAAATTCCTATGAAACTAGACATCCAAAGCTTTCAAACCATATGTCATATGCTAAATTCGGATGTCTATGTCTAGATTATTCCTGATAATTCATTGAAGTTGACTGATTTTCGTCCATTCCCTTGGCTTGGATCAAAGTGACCAACTCTTGCACTCCATTTGGGCCTAAGTCTTATGGAAATCTTGGGCCTCCAACTTGACTTGGTTAGACCAAATCTCTTGAATTAGCACATTTAGAGCTTCTTTTATCCTCTTAGCTGTTGCTCTTGTGATTGGGCCATTTGAAATGTGTAATGGATCAGTTAAACTCGTTCTTCTAGCTCCTACGTCCATGTCCGTGTTCACATCACTGTTCAGGCTCAAGGGCTTCATCAGAGGTGGGCTCGAACTCTTCAGGCGAGGACATTGGCTCCGTTAGCAACCGACCCTCATTTTTAGTTAAAGAGGCCTTACCCACTCTCTGAATCAGATTGATAAGCTCATTCATGGGATGGGCTTGAGGTCGAGGAGGTTGTCACGCATCTTTACCAGCTTCAACGTCCATCTCCCTCAATTGTTCCAACTCATCTGGAGTAAATTCAACGACGGCATTAAAGGTACCGAAAAGTATTGGCGACCTAGCGAGTGATGATAGAGCTCGCGAGCAAGGTCATAGCGTTCAAATAGAAGATTTAGCCAAATATGGAGGGATTATCTTCAGGCGTAGGCGACCTCTCTTAGGTTTCGTAGAGAGGTCGACTATTATGCTCAGCGACCAGAAGAGAGGTGATCCTCCCTGGCGCGATCTATGTGGAGACCTCGCATAGAGGTGATACCTCATGCGAGCTCGATCCATTCCTCGCCTTAAGCACAGCTTTAGGCGACCTATATTACTCCTGCGAGCAGTCTAGCTCAGGAGTCCATATCCAACAAGGAGAAGGTCTTCATTAATGACGGTATATCCTCATGAGGAGTCTTTTCCATGTTTATCTCTGATTTACTTGCCTAAAGAGGCTTGGATTAGGAGTCTGGCTTTTCCTGGACTCTGAGGGAGCAAGAGGCGGCCAGAACTCCTATTCCTCTAAGGATTCAACATCTTCAATACCTATAAATAAGGCCCTACACCTGTAGGCAAACGTACGTTCTCACACGCACTTTCTAGCCTCCAAACTCTCCCGTGGATTCTCTTGCTTCTTAGTGAACTTGAGTCTTACTCTCACGCCGGAGCTTGTTTGATAGGGTCACCCCCTACCTCATAGTAACGGTGTTGTTTTGCAAGTCCTGCTGCTGCCCAGTTCAACAACCTTCAACTATCGCAGAGCTCGTCCATATCACAGGAAAAACCGTGCATCATCAGGCATGATGAGCCCTCGCTAGGTTGCCGTAATGCGGAGTGGTCGATCTTGTTTGATCCCCTCAGCTGCGGCCATTCTCAAAATATGGTTTCGCCCTTGATTGTAGTACGACGCGACCTCCTCTACAACCCTATCTTCATAAGTTTGTGATTTAAGGAACTCCTCCACAGCCGCACTCTTTATTGAGGCCTCGCGACCTTGGAAAAGTTCCTCGGCTTCCTACCTCTCCTTCTCAAACTTCCCCGCGGATTCGGTATTATTGATCTGCTGCAAGTTGTCACGATATGTTTTAATTGCCTGCATACTCTTTGCCATATTTTCAATCTTGCTCTCCAGCCCCTCCACAGTTTCGGTTGACATCTTCTTGGCCTGCTCGAGGTCATTGGACAAGGTCGCAGCCTTCTTCTCCGCCTCCACAGCAAGATCTGCCAAAGCTATCGCATTCGCAGTAAGCTGTTTGAAAAAGTATCAAGAAGTTAGAAAGAGCAAGCACCAATTTAAGACAAAAAGATGTAACAATTTTTACCTCGCAATGCTGGATCCCCATGCGATCAAGAATGTTACAAGGGGATTCTCCAAGCATTTTTCTCCACTGCGTGTGCTCCTTCAAAGCAGATCCAGGGAGAGTATTGGGATACTCGCGAGCATCCTGATCCATGGTGGCAATGTCATGATCTACTATGAGCTCCTCCTCCAGCTTGCGCAAGGCCGCAGGATCATCTAATGGATAAATAAAATCATCGTCTAGCCAAGAAGGCTCCTCATCACTCTTGGGATTTTCGTCGTCAGCTCTGCTCTTGCCTTTCTTGGCAGCGGGAATTGGCGAGCTCTCCTCAATAGGTCTCTTGCCAGCCATTTGGGAGGCGACCACCTTCTTTGCCTCGGGAGCCTTGGAACTTTGCCAGAATATTTTTGAGGAGCATCAGGGCCTTTACCCTCATCCACGGAATATTTAGGCTGAGTAGGCTGAGTAATGGGATCTTTGTCTTTCATCGCATCCTTGCGACCTCCCTTGTTCACAACATTCTTTGATTGAAGTTTATCGATGTTGAACTTCACCACTGCAAAGATAGCGACCAAAAGTTAGTCGAGCAAGATCAAAACAAGAACAAACCCAAAAACAAAGCAAGAAGGGTAAGACCTACCATTATCATGTCACAACATGCGACGACATTGGCAAAGACCGCCATCTTGACAATAAGGCCAGCCGGAATAAAAAAAAAAAACAGTTTGTTCCTCCACATCATCCTCGCCATGGAGACGAAAATCGGCCACTAAAGGAATGCGTGACCTGATTCCCTCCATAGGGGCACGTGAAACGCCACACTTAACCAATAAGGCTTCATCGCTCATAACACCCCGCCAACTCATATATCTCTTGGTAGGGGATTTTCCTCTTTGGGTTGGAAGGATGAGGTTTCGTCGCCAAACCCAAATATTCTCTAAGCGCCTCGACGTCTTTTAGATCCCCGCACTTGAAAGCCTCGTCCGGAGGAGTCCAATGGGACCATCCTCATGGCGAGGGAAACACCGACCACTCTTGCTCTCAACCATCACAAGCTTCTCATTCCACTTAAAAATCTTTTTCGAGAGCTTGTTAGAGATGTGACCACACTTGCGACCTTTGGCGCAAATGGTCAACCTCCTCTCACCCATGACTGGAAGTTGGAAGAGGTAGAAGTGGGTAAAGAGAAAGACTGAAGGCTCAATACACCTCGCACGTCAGGTCGCAGCGAAGGTAACCAAGTTTATAGCAGAATTGTATGTGAGGTCCATTGGGTTGGACTTGGTATAATCAAAAAATTCTGAATAGAATGGATCTAAGGGCAGCCTGAGACCAGCGTTAAAGAAAGAGGTGTAGATGGCAACCCTAGGGGGATCAGATCGCAACTCTTCGTAGGAGGTTCCTTCCTTAGGGAGTGAGAGTTTGAATTCTGACCTATTTATGAAGTAGGTGGTGTTCAAAGCCTCCATCTTTGCAACAGAGCACTTGTTGGTGAAAGGTTTCTAGTTACGTGATTGCGAGGACGCCTCCTCGACGCCCTCCTCGCCCGACGTAATGGGTACCTCAAACTCATCTTCGTTGCACATATCTATATGATGAAAAAAAGAAAAGTCAGACTCTGAAATAATGTTGACAGAAGATGAAGAATTATTGCTCGCGGAGGATTCTTGGCGAGCATCATTAGGTTGAGCAATATTAGCTCGACTTCTATCAATAGAAACGTGACAATAACAAGTCCTTATCAAGGCCAAAATTTGGTCGAGATCCCTGGTGATATAAACAGGGGTTCCTAGAGGAAGAATTCGCTTAGGAGGGGCAGCAAGGAGGAATAGAAGTGATCCTTGTTTCAAATGCTTGCAAAACTTGCAAGCACTCTTCATCAAGAACGACCTCCCAGCCACTCCGTAGTGGTCAAGTCAGGACCCGTGGTTCTAAACCAAATAGCATTTGCAGCCATGGTCGAAATGATTTTCCTCGACTTCAAAATTGGGGGGAGGAGATATAAGTAAAGACTTTGGTGACCTCTTAGTTAAGCTTTGCAGTCGAGGGAAAGAAAAGTTAAAAACTTGGAGATTTTGCTAAGTACTAAATAAGGTCGCAGTAAGAATGGTCGAAGTGAGCAGAACGACCAATTAAGTGTTAGAAACTGAAAATTGGGTCGACGAGATATTGCGCGACCAAAAAAGAGGGACAAAATAGATACTATTCAGATCTAAACCCAGATTGTGAGGGGTTTCCTGAAAATGGATAAAGATTCAAATGTTCTTCAACGTATTCAAGGCAAACCCAGAAATGCTTTGAGGGAAAACTCGAACAAAAATGCAGAAATCTGAAAATAAGACTAGGGGAGTTACTGTTCTTGAGATTGAAGGAGATTTGGAAAGCCAGAGAGAAGCCTGAAGCTCTGGACACGCCGGAAAAGCCTTGAGCTCACCGGATAAAATGGAGGTGCACTAACTCCAAACTTGGGAACACGCCCTACGCTCAGACGTATGAAATCAAACAAAGGGGAAGAATCTGCGGTTGAAATGCTTCAAAATCCAGAAAATCAGAGAGAAATGGAAGGGATGAAGAGGAAGCTTTCAAACGTTCTCTCTCTTTGCTCTGGAACACTGAAGATGGAAGTAAAAAATGGAAAGTGAAATGTGAAAAAGCTTTTAAACCCTTAGAAGGGTAAAACAGTAAAATGAAGTTTGAAAGGGGAATGAATCATGACGCCCCTTGATTCTTGGGATTTTTGGGAAGCCGTGTCAATCATGGCGTCCCTATTTCTAGGCATTATTAATTCCCTTCGGGAAACGTGGGGAGATGGAGGCGTCGGCATTCAATTCGAAATTTAAGACTGAAATGATAGGCGGGAATATCGAAGAGCCAGCTGTCTAAAATTAAATTCACAAGGCGAGCAAACTCAAGAGGTCACAAGCGACCATAAAGGCTTTCGTCGCGGAGTTAGCGAGCTCTTATATATGTCCGTCCACGCGAGCATAAATACTCGCATGAAGGTCCAGGGGACTACCAAAGGTACTAAAAAGTATTAACGACCTAGCGAGCTCTAGAGTGCTCTAGAGTCAGGTCAAAGTCATCAGAAGTCATCAGAAGATAAGCACGTAGCTAGATATTAAGAGCTTTTATCTAGCAACCTTATTAAAGACCTCGCAGATCGCTTAAAAGCAGAATATCATTGCGAACTTAAAAGACCTCGCAGAGAGGTAAAGCCTACTGCGAAGTTAATCTCATCCCTCGCTTTGAGCCTAGCTCCAGGCGACCAGTTTGACGCCTGCGAGCAACCTTCCCCTAGAGTCCGTGTCGTAGAAGGAGAATGTCTCTCATTAATGATAGAATATCCTGAGGAGATCGTTTCTCTACATGACTCTGATTGAGTTACCTTATCTGGAGAGCAATATGAGTCCTTGCCCAATTCTGTTTCCTGCAGTTAAGGAAGGCGGCCAAGGCTCCTTCTCCTTCAAGGATTCAGTATCCTCAGAATCTATAAATAAGGTCCTATCCCTGAAGGCAAAGGTACACACTTTACTGCCCACAAAACCTCCCATGAATTCTCTTGTTCTTCCTCAGACTTGAGTCTTACTCTCACGTCGGAGCTATTTTGGTAGGAAAACCCCTTACCCATTAGTGACAATGTTGTTTTGCAGGTCCAGTAGCTGCTAAGGTCTCAGCCCTCATCTATTGCAGAGCTCAGCGAAGATCGCCGGAAAAACGTTGGATCAGGCCCTTGAAAAAGTAGCTCGACATGGTCTTGGTTTTTAGTCTCCCTCTTATCCTGAGATTAGGGAAACACTTTCGAAGGAAAAGGTGGTCGAAATGAATGGTGTTATTAAGGAACATAGGGAGGAATTGGAAATGGATAGGGTGCACTATCGTGTCGGATGCTTGGTCCGATAAGAAGAGGTCAATTTGTAACTTCTTGGTGAATAGTTCCATAGTATTTTTGAAATCAACCAACAAGTCTTCCTTTTCAAAAGGTGTTTGAAATGTTGGATGCTATTGTGGAGGAAGTTGGGAAGGAGAATATTGTACGAGTAGTGACAGGTAATGATGCTTCTTATAAGGCGGCTGGAAATTTGTTGATAGAGAAGGGAAATAATTTGTATTGGATTCCATATGCAGCTTACTGAATCGACTTGATGCTAGAGGACTTTGAGAAGAAAGTGAAAGTTCATCGAATAACGATTAGAAAAGGTAGAAAAACTACATCGTACATCTATTCGAGAACGATGCTTATTTCCATCTTAAAAGAATTTACAAACGGGAAGGATTTGGTTCGTCCGGCTATGACACGACTTGCCACTGCTTACTTGACTTTGAGTTGCCTCATGGAGCATAAGGGTGAATTGATGGCCATGGTTTCTTTGCCAAAGTGAAAACGAAGTAAGTGTGTACGGACCGATGAAGGGAAAACTGTTCAAAACATTGTGTTAGAGAGTAGATTTTGGAGTAGTGTTGTCATTTGTCTTAGGCCAGCCCTTCCGTTGGTTAAAGTATTAGGCACGGTAGACTCTAATGAGCAGCCAGCTACGAGGAGATGGATTGCACAAATGATAAAATTCAAAGCAACTACAATAATATTAAGAGAAAGGTAAATAATTAATAAGTCTAGTATTTGTATTTAATATATTAACTTTGATGATTTATTATTAACTAAAACTATGTACTTATTATGCTGGTAGCTATGAGTCGATTTGAAATATTATTGATAAGAGGTGTACTAATCAACTACATAGACCGTTGCATGCTGCAACCCATTATCTGAACCCTGCGTTAATTTTCGTTACAACTTTAATCCTAATGTTAGGGAGGCTAAAAATGAGCTTTTTGATTGCATTGAAAAGTTAGTGAAGGATTGACTAGAGAGGATGCGTATTTATCAACGGCTTGATACATTCTATCATCGACAAGACATGTTTGGTAGAGATGGTTCCAAGGATATGAGGCGTTCATATAGCCTACCTGGAGTGGCTAGCAGTTTAGAAAGTTGCCTCCAATCCCTACGGAATTTCCGGAGGAAATGAACTCTTTAAAGAATGGATCGAAGAGCGATCATGGATGGCTCCTTTAGTGAGAAATTGGATCCTATTCTTGCAAGAACAACTCAACCCGAAGGCGAAATTGTTTGCATCTATATTGAGAAAGGAGCGAAATGCCACTTCGAAAGACCTAGGTTGGTTTTAAGCCTTACGGATAGGCTAACCTGCAGACCTTGATGCTGCCACTCAAGCATTACTCAATAGAGAGGTGCCCCAAGAGGGCCCGAATGAAAGACCCAAGCCGGAATTACATGCATGGGCCAAAATCGGCATAGGTTAGGTGCTATTGATGGAACGTGGTAAGCCTATCTTTCTCTACACAACTTCCTATCTACCTAGTCGGTTATCCCGGATATCGATGCAGAAAGTAGGATATCTAGTAGGGAAATGGTACGGGATTGCTCTATTTCCCCGGGCTGGATCCCAAAAGGTAACGAAGGCGTGCAAAGGCTCGGGCCGGACGGAGATCGGTCCTCGAGTGCAAAGGTTGAGACGGACGACTTCTGTTTTTCCACCGGACCACAGTCTTGATCTCGAGGGCACAATTCTATATAAAATGGTATTCTTGTCGAGTGACTCTCATCCCAACTTCCTTACCATGCATAAATCTTAGTTCTCACTCCTGGCTCATTTATCAAAGTCTAAGCGTCTAACTGAAACCCTTCATCCCTCTGCAAATTTGTTCCGACCTATTGTGGAGCGTAAAGAGCAAAAACAAGTTTGTATCCATTTTTGGTGGAACACATATGGAGATGATCGGTGGAACACATATGGAGATGATCGGTGGAACACATATGGAGATGATCGGTGGAACACATATGGAGATGATCGGTGG
>JAOWAN010054617.1:0-13109 GCA_028566635.1 Lobelia cardinalis
CATTAATTCAAGGGTGAGAGTTTTATAAGTAATCTGTTTTAAGTAAGAAAATTTTAAATAGGCTATTCACCCCCCCCCCAACCTATATTGAGCTCTAGTGGGACCAACAATCAGGAGAGACCTCATCAGAGACCTTCTCAAAATATGCAATTCTCTCACCACCTCCATCCCTTTCACCATCATCATTATTACCATCATCAACATCATTATCCTTCCCATTATTCTCATCATTATCCTCATTAACATACTTAGTGCCCTGAGCATCATCACCAGTAGACTTGATCAATCCAGATGGCTCACCAGAAGACTTGGGCATCTCAGAACCCTCACCCAAAACAGAGTCCACTACTTCAATGTCAGCCTAATTGCAGAAGGGGATAGATCCAGACTTGGACTGTGCACTTTTATTGATTCCAAGCTCTCTCTATCTCCTTCTGGGTGAACTGATTCAGCAGTATTGGCTTCCAGAAAGTCTAATTCATCATCTCCATGACCAGCAACAGACTTAGAGGGGGATGCTTTGTAGTTGTCAATATCTGCCATTAAGGCATCCAACTCCTCATCTCTAGTCTCAGGAAGGGTCTCTCTGATTTGATCTCTATCAACATCCACAAAGTCTCTGGCTTTCAACAGTTCCATGCCAAGGGAAGCATCTGAAATAATGATTGCACCATAGTCTTTGGTGAAATCAAAGTCAGTGACCTTCACACCAGTGTAGAAAGGATCATCTCTAGTTAGTCTCCATTGGTTCTTCCTGCACCATCTGTTGATTTCCCTATGAACCATTATGTGTTGTCGTTTCCATCCACTTAGGGCAAAGGTGGTGTTCCACTCCAGGGATTGACCTTTCAGATACTTTCCAAAACCAAAGGATGTCCAGAGCAGTCCAGTTCTCTGATCCTTGAATGGTGATGTATGGAACCATCTCTCCAAAGTTGTTTAGGTAGAGAGACCGGTACTTAGGGTTGTGCCTGCCCTCATAGAGGAATGCAAGGAGGTTCCGAATGACTGGGGGAAGATGATATATAGGATAGATAACCTGGGGATCCACAAGGTTTGGACAGACCCAAGTAGCAGGTTGGTTTGAGAATTTGGAGTCAAAGGTTTGGTGCATGTCCATGAAAGATGAAAGGTCATCTGATGGTTGGATGGCTATGGACCCTTTAGGAATGTCATCTTGGGAAAGAAATAGTCTAGAGTTTGGATGATTGGAGTAAGGATTGTTGGTAAATCGGAAGTCTGTATGCATGACTAGTAAGAAGAATAAGGCTTCAGAGGCCAACTCCTCTTCTTCTGTTTGAGGCCTTGAGGTTGAAGCAGATGATCTCTTCTGGTAGGTGTGGATAAGTTTCCTCTTCTTGGGAGCTTGCTCAAAAACCCAGTGAAAAAAATTGGTTGTGGCATAGGAGGATTTGTCATCTGAATTTTAAAAATCTCTCAAAACTCTCCAAAGGAAACTTTGTGAGAGGACTTCCTTCTATTACTAGTCATCCTATTGAAAAATGTAAGGCATGTTCTTTAACCAAAGCTCATAAAACTTCTTTCAACAAGGATAGCGTCGATTATGATAGGGCACGTCAGTCGAGTCATCGCCTGCTGTTGGGGGCGGTTGCTCCGCTCTTTTCTTGTCTTTTCATATCCCTACCTTATAAATAGGCAGTGTGGGCAGGAGTGTCTCACCCTTATTGTTCCATCTTTTTCCTTTTTCTTGGGAGTGCGACACAATTCTTCGTAGGAATGTCGCCTCGCCGTTCGCTTACTGACCTTCCCCGAGATGTGCTGGAGCACATTTTCGATCTGGCCATCAAGGATGATGTTCGTGAAGCCCTCGTCTTGGAGCAGAGTTGCAATACTTTCCAAAGCATTTGGAGGGACCTTTTGCTGATGAGGAGGGTTCCTGTGGAGCGGTTGCTTGCCTTGGGGGGTTATAACCCTATCCCTTCTTTTTTCGACCTCCGAGGTCAGGTTTGAGAAACTGATGAAAAGCAAGTTTGAAATGAGTATGATGGGAGAATTAACATACTTTTTGGGACTACAAATCAAGCAACTCCCTGATGGGATCTTCATCAACCAAACCAAGTACACTAAAGATCTTATCAAGAAGTATGGTTTGGAAAATGCTAATCCATTCATTCAGCACACCCATGGCTACTGGTGGAAGCCTCACAAATGAACCTAATGAAACATTGGGTTGATTGGTAATCTTAGAGACATGACCTAGAATGGTAGGATGGTGGATCCCCAAAAGGACATAGAACTCTTGCCCAAGGTTTGTCCGTCCTTTGGGGAGTCGATGTACAGGTGGAATACAAGAGGTCTATGTCTTGGCGAAGGAATCCACTATCCCACGTAAGATAATCAAACGAAAAGGGAATCTGACATAGCCCCCTGCACCTCCCTGCTCAGTATAGGTGAACCTTTTTTACTTCAAGTATAGGGGTCAATCAAACGCCAAAAGGTATCTCGTCAAATTTAAACGAGACTCAATGCGCAAGTAATAGGAGATTGGGGAAAGGAACATTATCAAAGCGGAATGTCCCCCACACAGGAGGGAGACCGTCGAAAATATTAAGTTCAAATATGGCCCCAAGCCCACCGGAGACTTACAAGTTACTAGTCAATACAAAATTCACAAGTGTTTTAAAATGCCCAAAGAGGGGCCCAACCATTATAACCCCGAAACAACACGGGGAAAATGCTTTATATACCTAATGGGCTTCCTCTGCAACACTGGAGCCTTCCTGCACGCCATCTTGAACCGCCTCCACTTCTACAACACCGAGAACATGATCTCCCTACTTCTCGTTCTGTGCCATCTCGGCAGCCACCGCCTCGGGAATCGGTTTGGACAGGTCTATCTCGAGAGCTTCTTGGGGAGTCACAACATCTCGTTCAGCATGCTCCATCTCAGCCGGAACCGGCGAGACAGTCTATTTCTCATCCTTGTCACCAACCTCGGTCTAAGCTCCCTTCCTTCCTGGAGTAAGTCTGAGGCACGTGATGATGTCATCCAGATTGTCCAATGGCGGAAAATCTTCCAATTTAAAATCAGGAGGAACCTGCATTGTCCACTGGGCTCCAAGTTTTTCAATTCTCCCTCCCTTTGAGATCATATTCTTTAAACGTAGGAGATTCAGAGGAGCAAGCTCGGGAGCTTCCCAGCTATGGTCTTGGACCTTCAGTTCCTCTAACTCCTCTTCAGCATAAGGGACGACGCTGTGACTAGCCCGAGCTACAGCGGAATAAAAGCCCTCAGATGTCCACTCGAGAAATTGATAGGCCGAGACTCCCATAGTCGCCGCCATTCTCATAACATGCTCCTTCACTTGGCTGTAATAGGTGAAGAGCTGCTTACAGACCTCCTCGGCGAAATTGTCAGACTCCTTGTACTTCGCTATGATGTCCTTCCGGTACTTCCCGCTCTCTAAGTCATCTATCACAGTCGCTGCCTCGTCAAGTTTCACTTTAAGTTTCGATATGGTCTTACTTAGGGCCTCGACTTGGGCCCGGTGATTGCGCCGACTGTTATTCAGGCGGGCGGTCAGATCGTCTACTTGTTCTTGATGGGCATCCTTCTTGGAAGAGATAGACTGATTCAACTCCTTGGATAAAGAGTCCAGCGACTCGTTCTGCTCCTTCAGCTCGGCATTCTGGTCCGCAAGACCTTGATTTTTTTAGTCCAACCTAAGGACCATATTCTGGAGAGCAGTCGCGCACGAAGACATCTAGAAAGGCGAGATGCGTCAGCATTTCGAAAAATGAAACAAACAAGAAAAATAAAAGAAAAAGGCAGATCATACCTCGCCAACGGCCAAGCCTATCCAACCCACGGCTTGAGCAGGTTTCAAGATCTAAATTCTTTTCACAACATCAGTCACCTGAGTTTTCTCAATGAAGCCCCGACCGTAAGCCACCCTCGCATCAGTTCGGCAGAGCAAATCAATGTTGTTCAAGCGGGACATGTTCCCTATCTTGGTGCCCAGGCGCTGGCCCGCAGTCTCGGTAACAGGAGTTTGGTAAGTCGGAGACTCCCAAGAAGGTACCGAAATCCTCCTGTGACTCCTGGACGAGCCGGCAGGCACACTTTCATACACATTCTCGCCCTGCACCGAGGGAGGAGAAGCCTGTTATAAAGAGACCTCGTCAACCAATTTGTACTTGCCTTTCTTCGACAAATGGAGATGATCAAACTCAAGGGCAGCAGGCGATCTGGTAGAGTCAAAAGAATCTAAATAGACCATCTCCTGGTCCTGAATGCCAGCCCTTGACAAACAGCGCTTTTCCCTTTTCACCACGGGAGGGCAAATTGAAGACGGCGCCAGACTCTTCCTTTTACGAGACGACACCGGCCTTGCCTCTCTCGGGTCCTCCTCCGCTTCTGATCCTTTTGGCAACTCGATCTTCGATAGGAGAGATAGATGGCTCCTTCGAGTCGCAGTTGATTCCTTCTGTTGCTAGCTCAGAGCGTCCACATTGACAAGCTTCATGGCTGCTGAAAAGGGAAACAAAAAAGAAAATTGTTAGAGAAGATCGAGAAAGAATATACAAGTTAAAGTGGCAAAACGAAATCACAAAAATGACACACCCCACTGACTGGACATCTACTACCACCTTGGCACTTCAAACAATCTCGGGACAACACGAGCCTCCCCTCTTCCCCGTGAGGGCATGCCGAGGCACAGGGATGAACAAAATAGGGACCCGGGTGTCCACTCCCTCTATACGGGCCCGTGAGATCCCATACCTTACCAACAAGGACTCATCCCCAACAATCCGGTGTCAACTAAAGCGAAATCGTTGATCCGACAGCTTGTTATCAGGTAAGTCTTCCACCGCCAGAGTTCCAAACAAGGCCTTCTCAATCGAGGGATCCCCAGACGTAGAGGTGCCCACATCGGCAACCCATCGCCGACAGTCTCCCTTAGGGGCAGAGAAATTCCAGCCCTCGGCTTACTCAAGAAGGAATACCTTGTCGGACCATCCTGACACCTTATTATCAAAGTTGTAGATCAAATGTGGGTTGTCCTTGGGGCGTCTCACCTGTAAGTGGTTCCTCGATATCATGGAGTCGAAAAAGTCATGGAACCTCGTGATGGTTGGCTCGCAACTCAAACCTCGGTAGACGACTATAAACGACACTAAGGCGACTATGGTATTCCGAGACAGGTCCACCAGAGTCGACCTCGTAGCATGAAGAAACTCCACGATAAAAGGGTCGAGATCCAGCCTCAATCCTGCAGAAAAATGGGAGAGATAAAAAGTCATAATGCCCCTCCTCATCCTCAAAGAAGAAATTGGCTCGTTTGGAGGAGGGAGTGTCGCGTGATACTTGTCCCGGGGAATCTGGTAGTCAGAATACCATTGCTCTAAGTTCCCTTGTGTGCATTTGTTAGTCCAAGTTCTTTTATTCTGAGGAGCCTTCCCCTGCTGGGAAGCATCCTTCTTTCGAGATCGCACCGGAGGATCGCGAAATACCTCAGCTTCTGGCTCGGGGAGCCCCTTCTGGCTCATATCTATAGGGGGCACAAAAATAGGGTCAGACGAAGAAGAGGATAGAGATGAACTCGACGAAGAATTGGAACGAGACAATGAAATATTAGAATGACGCATACGCCACGGTTTCCTCGATCTCGCCGAGGCAGGCGGTGGGGGAAATTGCCTCTGAATATACCTCACTAGCTCCGTCGGGATGTAATCATCATCCGTCCTGTAGTGAAAAAGCAATGCCTTTAACTCCCGTAACTGGACTTCTATCCATCCTTTCAGATGTGGGCGATTAATTTTGGAGAGCTCAGTCAGAAACCCCCACGGGGCTTCATCTCCGGTGAAACCCTCCCGGCCCGGGACACAAGCACGCTTCGTCCGTACTATCTCAATACTACAACTACGAGATTAAAATACACTCAAAATATCTCTGAGAACGGAAATGACAGAAACCCCAAAATCAGAATCCCAAAACGAATATCTCCCCACAAAGTAAAAACAGCAGGCGAGCAAACAAAAGAGGAGTAGGGAATACCTAGAAACAAGAGGGAATTTTTCCGTAAGAAGGAACAAAGGAAGGAGGAAATTTTGGTCCCGAAAGGTTCGAAATATGCACCCAAACAGCTTTTCTTCGCCAACGAAAAACTGAAATAAGAAGGATGTCTTCAATTTTAGGTATTTAAATGTTTCGGGAACTCCCCCTCCAGAGTGACGGAAAAGACTTTTAAGAGCTGCAACACGGCCGCAGCACTTCCCATTATGGGCCTCAAAAGACGCGAATGACATGCCTCGGTGCTACTGGGTCTCAAACTCTCCACTTGCGCGTGCAGCCCACCTAAAAGCGATCTGAGATAACCTCGTTTCGGAACACGATGCTCCATCTCTCCGAGGTGAGTTTTGGCTTCTACCTCAGACATAAATGTCCTCGGAAGAAACCAAGGAACTTTATGAAGAGGAATTATGCCCACCTCGATTAGCAAGATCGACATCTTATCTCGGCACATCCGAGGTACCACAGGGACGAGACCGGGATCAGCCCTATTCCGAGATCATTTACGAGACACTTTTTCTACCACCTTCGGGGCACCCAAGATCATATTCCTTTTCCCCTTCACGAGCCACACGTCAACATTACCACCCTAACAGAATCGGAGAATCTTCCTCCTTTGTGGCAGACGCCTTCGGCGGGCACCAGAAAAGGACGATCTCCCCATCCCCAAGGATAGTGACGTCCAACGACCTCCCGCATATAAGGTACCCATTTCCTTCCTGCCCAAGGTATGCTATCAGTCAACATACACTCTCTCTCCAAAAAACACCCGAATTAAGCACAGGCTTGGAACCCTCAGATGAAACAATTCTCATTCTCATGTCGGAGGCCGATCGCCGGGGTACACCCCGGCTCGGTTCAAGTTTTGTTCATCCTTGCAAGTTTCGCCAAGACGCTATCTCATTACCATCTCACCATCCGTTTGCATCGAGGGCATTTCGCCGTTGGGAGTCTACGGCTGTTGCGCACTTTTGCAGCATCACCTATTCTAGTATTATGTATTTTTTTAGGTTTTATTTTTTGTTTGAAACTTTCAGTCAATGTCAATTGAGACTTTTAAATTATTATGCATTGGCTTGGGCCTATATGTCTGGCCCTTTTAAGTTAGTATGTTCCCTGATGCTGGATATGGATATCCTAAATTGAAATTTGAACATATTAATAAAGAGTCGAGTTGGACATTAATGAATCGAGTCCTTAAAAAGTCGGCTCGCGAGAGTTGCGAGTCAAGTCGAGTCGGACTCATAAAATGACCAGCCTAAAAATGGTGTTCTGCTGGACACCTAAAAGTTGTGTGAATCGAGTCAAATTAAACTTAAATAGATCGAGTGGAGTCGTTCCTACAAGCTAGTCCGACTCGTTTACAACCCTACATGTACCACCTTCCCACAATAATGCAGTTAAAATGACTTTACTTTAATTACATTTATTTCAAAATACGTACTTATCAGTTTTTAAGTATCTGAACATCACAAATAAGGGTAGATATCTGTTAATTGGTGAGTCGATATGATGTATAATTAAATTTTTATTTAATATTTATTTATTATATTTAAGATTCCAACATTTTAATTACATTATAAAATTATAGAATAAATTGTTAATAATGTTACTTATAGAATTACAATAAATGTCATTAAGAAAATTAATGAAGAAAGCTTTAGAATGGTGTAATCAATTTTCAATAAATCAATCAAATGTTTAGTATTGTACAGCGGATTGATGATATGTATGAGTAAATAAAGTCATCAAGAGATAATGACATTGTTAGTCTGTAAGTGACAAAAATAAAACTAGAGGGGGGTTGAATAGTCTTTTAAGACTTTTCTTAATCTGAATGACAGCAAGATTAATCTTGTTGTGGCAGCGGAATAAAATAATTAACAAGTTTTGTTGAAACCCTTTTCACACAAACGTTAAAAGAGAGAATCAGAAAAGTTGGAGGAAACAAGGTTTGCAAAACAGTATGATTTGTAAAATAAGGAGTACAGTTTAACAAAAATTAGACACACAGCAAGGTTAGTGCATTTCAACAATCTCCTCTTCAGTGCAGAAGACAGGTCTTCTATTTTTTAGCACTTTGACTCCTTGAAATCTTCAAAACTTGCACTTTAGGCCAACTTAAACTTGAAATAGAATCTTTTAGTCTTTCAATCGGACATGCTCGAGTAACCAGAACTGCTCCGAATTGACATTTCTAACAATTTTGTCCAAAATCCTGCTTTTCAACCTTGAAATCTCCTTGATCTGCATACATACTTTTACTAACTTCTACTTTTCACCAAGAAACATGTATTAAAACTATAAAATATATGAAATATACTCCGTTTAAGTTTTTCTCGACCATCTATACATATATATTGAAATATGAAACAAACACTAAACTGCAACAAAGAGCACTGCTACTGCATGTTAACCTTTGTTTGAAACGCAAATGTTACACACCTCTGTTGCATATAAATCTCACGATTTTTGATCACCTGGACCTCTTTCTGTGAGGGAAATTTCAATATTTTCAGTCTTACAATCGATATTTCTAGAATTCAAGTCTTCAATATAGGTCTGATAAATATAGGATGCAAATCCCCACAGTGCCAACAGCATAGCAATCACCTTCACCCCATTCATCTTATCATGGAAAAAAATCAAGGCCAAAACCGGGACAATCGGAACGCTCAAAGCACTGATTACATTGGAGAACAAGGAAGAAACCTCGAAAATAAGTCCAATGCAACCAACATTGAATACTTGCCATGACACGGCCGTGCCCACAAGTGTAATCACGTAGGAAGTGCTTCCTAACTTGTATCCCTTCATGTCTCCGTGTACACTCTTCCACTCTCCGCTACCAAAAAACGCTATGAGAATTAGTACCGTTGCGACTGCACTCTGGTAGATGATTAGTTCAAATACCACTTTGTATGTTGCCGTTTTCAGATACTTTCTGAAAGTTAGTTGTGTTGCGGAAAATGATAAACCGGCAATAGCAGCACCAGCAACCGTGCATACGAACCCGATCACATACTTGTTGGATTTAGTGGACGAAGACGACCCTCCTCCTCGTTCGTTTTGAAATACAAGGAGGGCTGATGATGCCGTGAGAAGGACTAGAGAGTTGATGATGTATGGAGTAAACTTCTGTGAATTTAGGAAGTAGGAAAAGAAAGCGTTGAAGGCCAATTGACTTGCGGAAATAAGAGAGAATGTAGAAACTGGAAGACTAGCAAGACCAATTGTGAACAAAGTGCAATTGGCTGCAAGACAAATGCCAAGAAAAACATAAAGTGTCACAATGGTGGACAAATTAGGAGGAGGATCATGCTGATGATGCTGATCATGATCATCCATAGTTTCGCCATTCTTTCGCGCTCTATATATGAACAAAAAAGGTACGAGAATTGGAAAGCCAGCAGCTTGCACAAGTGTTTCGAGCCATTTCCTGGCTCCTCTTTGCTCGAAGTAGAGCCTCCCCAAGAGCGTGGCTGCTGATTGACCCGAGAGAATGAAGAATGTAAAGACGGCGATTCCTAGCCACCGCTTGTATCGTGCAAGGCTAGCTTGCTCGTTGATCATCGGCGGTGCTATAGGACTAGGAGAGAATCCTAATTCCCCGACCTCCTCAACTGCCTCATACAAAATATACATCACTTGCTAGGATTAGTTAGTATAGAATTAACAAACCTCAAATGTATAAATTAGTCTTGAAATTATTTATTAAAAACAATTTCGGCTAATATTGTTGCCTTTTTTTTAAAAAAAAAAATTACTATGACGATATATATAATCCTTAATCTCAAACCCGGTGAGATTTCGAACATATATACGGCCATTAAGCAGATATATAGACTGGATTTTTACTATTATGACGATCATTAAGAGCTAACTCTAATTTTTTGTCCTCTTTTTGAACAGCATTCGTTTGTGGGTGACTAAGATATATACACAACCAATGAAGGTTACTTACGCATTATAATTGCTGCTGCCTCTTCATGAGCTTCCGCCATGGCTTAGATAGAAGTAAATGGAGAGAGAGAGAGAGAGAGAGAGAGAGAGAGAGAGAGAGAGAGAGAGAGAGAGAGAGAGAGAGAGAGAGAGAGAGTGGCTATCCCGTTTGGAAGATTATATCTGAAAGATAGTAGGAAGCATTTGAGAAAAACATGCTATATATCAAGCAGCAAGTGAATAAATAGGTCATGAAATTCCATGAGTAACTCCCATGGTAAATTAATATACTCCCTCCGTTTCGATTTAATTGTCCACTACGCATTTTCATAATATTTAAGAAAAGTAAATCTTGTGAACATAAACAAATAAAAAGTGGGTCCAAATGAAATTTGTGGCTACAAATTATTTGTCCTATTCTCAAATGTGAGTGGACAATTATTTTGAAACTTCCTAAAATAAAATAGTGGACAATTAAAATGAAATCAAAGAGCGAAATCTTGATGCATGTTGCCATTTTAGAAGTAGATGTCCGAAAATGAGGTGGAATCTATTGTAAGACGTCTTACATATTTTTAATAGGTTACGATTTCGAGTTACATAGAAGATAGGTGAAAAATTAACGAACAATCCTCATTAAATATATATAGAAAAATTATTAAATACAAATCATAAATATCGTACAAACGTGCGAACTGTTGTATTTTAGTAATTTTTGATGTATCTTCGATAATTTTGTTGTATCTTTTTTTTTTGTATCTTAATAAGACTCCGTTGTATGTTATTACGTTTTTGTTGTATCTTCGCATTTTAGTTAGTTTGTTGTATATTTACGAATATGTTGTATCTTAATTAATTTCTTAAAAAATTTGTTGTGTTGGATCTTTATTTTATAAAATACTGATATTTAACTAACATACAACAAAAATGTAGTAAGATACAAGTGATTCGTACGATTTGTACAAAAAACTGGTTTGTAGCGAAATAAGCCCTTATATATATATATATATATATATATATATAGATAATTAGATATGGGATTAGCTAATATCCCTACTAGTTGTAGGAGGTTAGCAATGTCCCCATTTTTTCTTTCCTAAAATGCTCACTTTTTAATTTTTAATATTTATTTAGAGGGGTATTAATGTCAAAATCGTGTATAGAAATATGTGCTTGTATTTAATATATATAAAAAGTACATATGCAATCATTAAAACATTGATTAGGGCAATGATTGAAATGATAATTAATTATCAAACACATTTTTTTATACATGATTTTGATATTTTTATTCCTCCAAATAAATATTAAAAATTAAAAAAATAAGGATATTTTAAAAAAATAAAAATAAAAACATTGCTAATTAAACCCATTAGATATCCTAGCTAGCACCCGTACGCGTTGGCATGCAATTTTGGTGGTATGAAAAACATACCAATTAATCAGTTCCCTCAACTCTCTCTTGGCATTTGATATCACTGTTTTTTTCACTTTTACCAAAAAAATATATTATATATATATTCCGTTCATTTCATAATAATGAATTTTTTAAATTTATGCACAGAAATTAAGAAATAATATATATTAATAAATTTACCCTTATTAAATAATTACCATTTATTAATAATAAAAGAGAGGAATATAATTAATAATCAAATATAATTGAAAGAATAGGAGGTTAATATAGGAATGCATCTATTAATATTTTTAAAAGTACAACAAATAAATTTTAATTTTTAAAAGATCTGCTAAGAGTATCTGCTATCACTGGGAACTGGGCCAATGAGGAGGAAGAAATCATATTAGAGCTGCTATTAGTTGGAAAGTCATCTTTATGCGGGCACACAATTTTGGGTGGAAAAAGTCATGAAGTACCTATTATTTGGGTGGGAGAGTCATGTACTCATGTACCCCCTTCCCGCAATCAATTGGTATATTATGGGTACGTGTGTTTTGTTTTTGTTTGTGTTTTATGTTTGTTTTGTGTTAGTTTTGATTTTGTAAGAATTTTATAATTTTGTCCTTCAAATTTAAAAAAATTACATTATACTGATGGAGAGAGAAAGAGAGAAAGAGTGATAGTTGTAATTTGATATGATGTTTGATAGGATATAAAGATGATATAAGGTATGTAAAAATAATAGGTGGAGAGAAAAAACTTGTGTTTAAAAAACTTGTATTTTTGATTTGTTTTTCAAACAATGTTTGAAAAACTTGACGGGTGGACGCACCCTATGTGTTCAATTACCTAGCAAGGTATGTTTATTTTATTCACAAATATACATAAATTTTATGAATTATGTACATATTATAAATATAAAATGTACATAAGTTATTTGATTATCATATTAATAATTATTATATACATTTCATATTAATATTATGTATATAATTTATAAACTTTATGTACAAAATGGACATACATTACTAGATATGTCTAGGCACACAATATAATTTACCCTCGCAATAATGCATCTAGAATGACTTTACTTACAATTACATTTTGGTTCATTTTATTTTAAAATTTAAAATTTTTATAAATTCGTAAGATAAGCTATTGTCAATTAAGCCTTTAAATAAATTTTTTGTGGCATAATATATCATTTTGAACTATTTTCGTGAAAAGTTAATAAAAATAAACTCGCATATAAAATCCGCGAATTTTTCATGAGTATTTTTGTCTTTTTTTCATACAGGTTATGTTTAGGGCTAAAATTAAAAGTTTTTAAAATAAACTTTATGCTTATCAAGGGGGTAAGTGCAATTTATCAAAATAAAATAAAATAAAAACCCCAAATAAGGAGAAAATGATTAGAAAGGAACCAAAAATCCATCTCTTCCCCAAAATTCTAATCGCCACATGTTCTTCCTCCCGTCCCTCTCTCTCTCTCTCTCTCGCTCTCTATCTATCTCTCTCTCTCTCTTCTTTCTTCCCCGTTCGGCTCTGGAGATGATTGAAGAAGAAATTGTCGGTGGAGTTCGATTGGATTTTTGTTGATTCCGATTGAAGAAGAAATCGAAATCGTTGAATGAAGAAATCGTTGAATGAAGAAATCGTTGCAAATATCGATGATTGAAGAAGAAAACGTGGGTAGAGTCACTGTCGCTTTTTGTTCTCTGTTCTCTCTCTCTC
>JAOWAN010054637.1:0-13107 GCA_028566635.1 Lobelia cardinalis
CTTCAACTCCATTGCCGTAAGGATAATACCAACAACAATTGGATGCTCCGAAATAGATGACCACCAAAAAATGCATCGGAAAAAGAGCAAGGAAGTTATTTTCAAGTCTTGTAATAAGCAGTAGCACAAAAGATATGGTTTATACTTTTCAGATACAAGCTTCTTTACCCCATGGTAAGTTAGCTTATGAAGACACCTCTGACTTTGACATGGAATTTCTAAATCGAGAGAAGAAACAAAAGTGAAGATCAAGAACACTACAATCGACAATATCCCAAGAAGAAATATACCAGATTTGAGAGAAAAAAAGATAACAAGAAGACGTGGACCAGGGATCCCTCAAAACATTATAATGGAAAGAGAAAAATCCGGAACAGAAACTAACAAAGAGGCACTCCATACCCTAGCCACGACTGATACCAGGCACTGCTGAAAACCCCCTAACTCCCGCGCCCAAAGAGGTGCCTGAAATGATATCCTCTGCAACAAAAGATACATTGGCAACGCATGATGTATAACGGTGCGAGCATTTACTCAAACCAAATGTTCCAGTGCAAGCTAAAGACCACACCCACCCTCACAATTCACAAAACTTGCAGATCCTCCTTAAAACCAAAACTCCTATAACTTAATATGCACATCTCCTGCACCGGGGAGCCAACCATTTCTACTTGTCACTCGAACAAAAAACACCATAACCGGCAGAACACCAGATATTCCATAAAAATATTCTAATAGCGTATAAGCAATCTACTTCCTTTTTGAGGAAAAGCATTGAAGAGTGTTCTAGAATAAGCAACAAATTAGCAAAAAGGAGATATTCCCAGCCTTCTATACATGTCCATCACACTGGAGAGCGCTCACACATTAAACGATGCAACTGAACTTCAGAAATTAGAAAACATGCAACCAAAAACATAGATAAGTGCACATCATAAGGATTTGGGGAACAGGATATTCCCCGCCTTATATATTATCACACACCTGGAAAATACTTTCATACCTGCATGGTATTCCGAAAAGAGTGTCACTGAAGCAAACTATGGGCAAGAACGACAAAACCTTCTCATACTTATCAAGATGCTCATAGAAGGAATACTTTTTAGATATTTTAATCTGTACCTCATGGAAAGTAACATCATCTGCCAAATCATTCGCATCAACGGTATATTAACTGTCCTGTCAAATCAACAGTCGTGAGGTTTGGCCGGCTCCATTCGATTAAAAGCAATGTAGTACAAAATGTGCCTGATACCGGAAAGAAAACTAATCGTTAAAGGCATATCGCATGAATAAACCAAGAACTGCCTAGAACAAACCAACCCAAAAGTGCTGGATGACTAACTGTCCTGCTACAACAATTATTTAAGCTCATCAAACAGACCAAGAAAAAGTTTTAGGTAGCATTCCAGGGAGAACTTGATGGATAAGTAAAATTTAAATTTATATGAAGCAAATAATGGCAAACTTCTTCTGAGGCACATTCTCCTGCAGCCTTGCCATTTGCTTTAGCTGCTTCACTAGACGGGCTTACAAATTGCAGGTAAGAGGAAAATACTGCTGGGATAAGGTACATATGGTAGTATTTAGACTCCTTTTATATTCATTAACTGGTTTGAACCAGCAAAGTTAATTTACACCCAAAAGTTCAACCATAAATTGGTGTAAGAAGCAAAACTTTATCCCTAAAAGTTCTAAAGAGTTGGAACAAAACCACAGGAGTAAAGACTAAATTTGGAATGCTTCCCTGCTATTCTATCTTTCGGATCAATTCCACCAAATAATAAAAAAGAACAAAAACAACATAGCATAAAGATAAAATCATGACAAAAACAACATAGCATAAAGATAAAATCATGACCACAAAATCTCCATGTTACAGATCAATCGGTGCAGCATGCCAATAACAGCTTATGCTACAACAGCAATTTTTTTGGCATCCACTCCCTCTTCTTCTAACGCCTTAACAGCTCTTACAGGTCCTACTGTGTTTCCATACAGACGCAAACCATTCTTTTTCATCTCCTCCAACAGCTTTTCCGCGGTTTCCCAATCTGCTGCCTTCAAGTAAAGAGATCGGATGAGCGTATTGTACTCATCAGCAGTAGGGTGGACCCCATATTTTTTCATCTCGGCAAACAATTTCACAGCCTTGCCATATTCTTCAGTTTTGCAGTACCCACTAATCATTTTACGAAACATCATAGGGTTCAGCTTTCCGTGGTTCTCCTTGGCCTCAGCAAGTACGTTAACAGCCTTCTCCATTTCACCACCCTTGGCATAACCGCTCATAATTACGATGTAAGTGTAAACATCAAAGTTTAAGACCCCTACTCTCCATTAGTTTAATTATCCTCTGCGCGCCATCCAGATCGCCAGACGTGGAAAGGCTGTTGATAATCATGTTGAAAACTGCATTTCCAGGAGGAGGACCAACAGGAATCATTTTATATAACAAATCCTTTGCCCGCTCAATGTCCTTGATCCTACACAAATCCCGAACAACACAAGCGAACTGCTTAATTGCATATTTCCTTTTTCTTCTCCTGAAAAAATTTCAAACATCTCCAAAGCTGCATAAACAGACTTAGGCTTAGGGTCTTCCTCTTTCCGATCACAAAGCGAAGTTATCAAAACATCAATTGAAGACTGGGGTGGACGTATCTCCTTCACCTTGGCTGATAAATAAAGAGAATGAGCCTCTTTAACCTTATGTTTTTACAAAGTAACCAAATCAAGTTCCCAATTTTTTTTGCTTCCAGAAGTTTTCCTTTGTCGAGCATCTTATCCAAAATGGGTCCAACCAGTCCATGTTTCGAAGAACGCCTACAAAGACCCTCAAGAGTACAGTAATACGAATTGGCATCTGGAACACAATGAAAAGCCCCAAACTTGCTAAACACCTCATAACCAATCAACCCTCTACCCAATCTCGAGAAACAAGATATCAACTGGTTAAGAACCTCCGCAGTCACTACCACCTCACCATTCTCCTTCTGCCCAACCTCCTTTACAAAATCCCACAACCCACGGGCGACATCCCTCCTAACCTCATCTCCACAAAAGATAGCACGAACAAGCGCATCAAAGGACCTATGTGTAAAACAAAGCTCTTTACGATTCTCGGATGACCTGCTATAAAAGCGGTATGGAACTTGGGGATTTGAAGACGGTAAATGTGCGCGTATCTCGTGAATAATCACTGTCCTTAAAGTGATAAACGCCCCCACTATATGCTGCAAGGTTTACGGCGTTCCACTTCTAGGATTAGAATAGCACCCGAGGAATGACGAGCAGCAAATCTCGGTATTCCTCCTCAAGAATTTAAGATGTTGTAGAGTAGAAATGAGAGAGTTCAAGTAATTTTCGGTGTCCTAAAACACAGCTGGATTACTCCTTTTATAGGCCCTGACATGTCCCTTCTAATGGTTGCAATCAAAGAGACACAACCATTGAAATTCAAAATTCCAGAAAATACCGCTATATCGCTCTTGGACCGCTATAGCGGAAATTTTCGCTATAGCGCTCCAAATACCGCTATGGCGGTTTTTTCGAAAGACGTGTCCTTTGCCTTTTCAAATAATATAACCGTTGCCCACTTCGCTATAGCGGAAAATACCGCTAGTTCCGCTATAGCAAAGTTCCCACGTCCAACCTTTCCCCATGCTCAGTCAACTCTGCAGGAAATCGACGTGTTGTTTTTGGACATTTTTGGTCATTTCTTTAATCCTCAATGTAGGATATTGATCCTAATTGATATTTATGAACTTATTTCTTCCTTTAACATTGTCATCTATTTTATAAAATTCCAACATAACCCACCTGCTGCAGCCCATTTGGAAAAATGAAGTAGGTTCTCTTTAGGAGTATGTGTGGAGCTGGAAGAGGGTTCCACTTACAACATTCTCACCACAAACTCTTCACTTAAAGTCAAACCCTTCACTTCTTTATTAAGCATGGATTCAACTTCATCGTAACCACGACCCATACCCCAACCATACAGTCTCTTCCAAATCCAACTCTTTTGGAGTTCCACCCTCTTCTTGCCATTTCCCGAGTACATTAGAGCTATAATTGCTAGTTTCTATATCGTCGGACACCTGGTCGGTGTCGTGAACTACTTCATTAAGCTGGGAGTCTGTTTGCCAGTACTATCGCCTTCAATAAAAAGCATAGTTGGTAAACTCTCAAGCTTTTCCAAATCCATCTCTTCTGGAGTTTCACCAACTTCTTGCCCTTTCTCAGATAAATTAGAGCTACTATCGCTGCTTACCATAACGTCGAATACCTGGTCGGTGTCATGATCTGGAAGGGCGCCAAATTCTTCGGTGACGAAGTCGTTGGACGATGGTTTGGGATCAGTGTCGGGAATAGGATCGGGTGGAATCTTGAGAAACTAATCTAGGGTTTTGGGGGAAAGGGGTTTTGGAAATCGAAGAAAATTGGGGGAGGTGGTAATGACGTCGTACCTGCTGTGGAATGGGGGCTTTTGGAGCTGAGTGGAACTTTGATACTCCGGCTCCGGCGAGTCTGCTGAGTGCTCTTGACCTCCGCATCATCTCTCTCTCTCTCTCTCTCTCTCTCTCTCTCTCTCTCTCTCTCTCTCTCTCTCTCTCTCTCTCTCTCTCTCTCTTCAAATGACTAGATTATTGGTGCAGCTGACTGCGAACTTGCCAGTTAGGTCCGATTTAAAGGTAGAATCAAGAATCAAATCGTTCAATATAAACGGTTCGATTCAGTTCGGATTTAAGAGAGAAATTTTATAAAATCGATTTCAATCGGACTGTTCGGTTCTAGTTCGATTTCGATTTTGGACCGAAAGGAGTGATGAACCTTTGTCAAAGCCTATTATCATATTTTTTTATTTAAAGCCCAATAATTTAATTATTTATCTTGTGAGCTATATACAAAGCATATTGGGCTCAAAATATAGTTATAGTCAGCTTAAGATACAATTGACCAAATATTAAAAAATATATTATCTAAAAATCAAAATAAAATACAAAATTACAAATTTAAATTTAAAACAATACATCACCTAAAATTAAAAATAAAATTCAAAATTATATATTAAACGGGACAAACATAAACCTAAATTAGTTAGGATCAGATCAGAAATGCGATATATGATGATATATAATGATATTCACTGTTCACTATTTGAATATGAGATGATATGAGTTTATGAACTAAAAGACTAAATTGCCCTCATGATGTGAAAGATTTGAATGTGATGTGAAATGTTTGAATGTGAGGAGAGAGAATATGATGTGAAAGGTTTGAATTGATTTGTGAGAGTGTGTGGATAGGGGTAATAAATGGAAAATGTTTGATATTTATTTGTGATGTTGGGTGATATTTGAGTAAGATATTAAAAATATATGAAATATGTTTGATGTTGAGATATTGAGATATTGTGATATACCTGACTTGTGATCTGAGCCTTAATTACATCACAATCTTCAAAATTCAAAGTTACGAAAAATTAACATAACATGAGAAATTCAAATACATATATTTAAAAGGTCTACTGCTTTTTAATAATTCATGCATGCTCATGCCACGTCGCAAATAAAACTTCCTCTATTTCATTCTTCAACACATGATCCAGCAACCACATTAAATCCACATTACTCAAAACTTTAACAAACACATACAATACTTGGAGCAGCAATGCAGCATAACAAAATAATTTGCATTTTACATTGACAGTTACCACAAGCATTTCATATTCACAGTCCTACAAATTACACACAGGTCTGATTCACAAGCATTTCACTTGACAACACCACAAGTATACTTATTATCCTCCTACTTTTCAAGTAAAAGCAGAAATATTAATTTGAACACTGTTGCTGCATAAATTGCAGTGACTCACCTTTGATTTGAAGAGAGAGGGAGTTTCAGTTACAGAACTCAAATAAATTTATGCTTAGATCATGAATCTAATTTCTTTGATATTTGATTGCTCTTACTTTTTCACTTTACATATCATAAGTCCCACCAGTTTCTTTCTATCTCTTTCCTACTTTTTCACTTTACATACCAAATATTAAAATCAAATTTCGCACAATATCGTATTCCTGATCTGACCATTAGTGAAGTGAAAAAAATTGAACTAAACTCCTCATCTATTCAAAATTACTAAACTAAGTGTAATCATTTGAAATCAAATCAGTGCATCAATTTAGAGTATGACAGTGTTGTTATCATAAAACAAAACATTCTGAAAGGCAGTTAGGAGTTTAAAAACTAAAAAGAGGGCTACAATGGAGTAGAGCCAAACCAATCAATTACTCTATTCAGAGATTTTTGATTTTCTTCGGGGCGAGTTGTAGTAGCGACACCCTACAATGGAGATGAGAGGTGTCAGGTGAGAGAGAAAGCAGAGAGGCGAGAATAGAGATGAAAGAGGAGGGAGGAGGAGTTAAAGGTACCTGCGATTCTGCGAAAATGGAGGATGAAGGAGGAGGGACGAATAGCTGTTGATCGAACCCTAGACAAGCAGCAGCAGCCTCGTCTGAAGATGAGAGGAGAGAGATCAGATTCAGAGATGAGAGATGAGAGAGGAGAGAGGAGAGAGGAGGGAGAAAGGTTTTAGGAGATACCTTCTGGCTTCTACGCAAATGGAGGACAAAGCAGCAGCCGACGAGCCGCGACAACGGCGAATCTTCAATCGGCGATGAGAGTGTCGAGGGGAGGGGAGGGGAGTGAGGTCTGAGGGAGGGGAGGGGAGCGAGGGCTACGGGTTTGAGGTTTCCTCTAACTTAGGGTTAGGGTTTTTTTTTAATTATTATTAATAATAAATTTTAAAATATATATATATAAGTATTTCGGTTCGATTCGGTTGCCCACGGTTCATCACATAAGTGAACCGACAACCGAACCATAGTATCCCGGTTCGATTCGGTTCCGGTCCGTTGATTTTTTTGGTCAACTCGATTTTTTCGGTTTCGGCCCGATTTGGGTCGGATCGGTTTTGATTTTTTCGGCTTTTATGCCCACCCTTACTGCAAAGACGATGAGTACAGGCAGATGACCCGCTAATATGATGAGTATACGGGTATTACCCATGCTCATCTATCGTCTAAATGAGCTTCCCTTGCAACTATTCATTTAACTGTAGCAAGGGAGCTAAGTGTATATGTCATAGAGATGGAGACAAATGCTGAAAACAAAGGTTGTCCGCAGCTTTGACCGCAGATAGGGGGGGAGTAGGGGTGTTCATGGTTTGGTTTGGTTCGATTTTAATCACTTTTGATCGAAATCGTAACCAAATCAAAAGTTCAGTTTTATCATTTTGTTAAACCAAAACCAACCCGAAAACATGAAATATCAATTCTTCGATTTTATATTTTTCGGTTCGATTTTTATAAACTTTCGGTTTTCAAAAAGCAATTATGTAATTCTCAAATTTTAATAGGTGATAGAATAAATCCATAGAGTAGAGATTTTCAATCACAAAAAAGAGAAATTTAATGATTCAATCTACAAAATTTAAATGAACGTAATTCTCTATTATGAAAGTTGAATGAGACAAAACCGAAAGTGAAAGGGAAAGAGTAAAAATTTATATAAATACAATAATCAATATTATAAAATATAAATGCATTGATAATATAAGTGTATATAATTAATTAACTAAGTAAAAAAAATTAAATATATGGTAGTAATATTATCTCGGTTCGGTTCAATTTGAAAAGTGTAATATCACGGCTAAATCGCAACCAAACTAATATTTTCAGTTTTGATAGTACTAAAAACTGAAACCAAACCAATACATTGGTTCGGTTTTTTTTTTTCGTTCGATTTCGTCAATTTGGTTCGGTTGATTCGATTTTACATTTTTTTGCTCGGCCCTAGTAGGAATGAAGGGGGTACGGTTGTGTGGCACAGTACTGTTGAAGTGACGTAGAAATAGGTAGTGTTTAGCATAATAGTAGTATTTCTACTACTCTATTTGTATTTCTCACAGATAAAAGAAAATGGGCAGCAGTTTGAATTTCAAATTTTAACTCTATTTGTATTTTAATACAAAGTAATCATGGCTTTTTTTTTTTGTACTTTTAAAATCAGTTTTATTTTATAATATTTTTACTTTTTGAATAAAGAAAAAAATAATAACAATTTTTTCTAGAACGTGTAAAATTTAGATTTATAAAACAATTTTAAATTTAAAATTTTGATTATATTTTAAAGTTTTTAAATTTAAAAATAGAAAAATGTCATACCGTGTCCGAAGCTTACACTAGTCTATAGATCTATATCTATAGGTATATAATAAGAGGTTGGCAGGTGTTCGTTCAGTCATTTTTTGCATTTCCTATACTACCCCTCGTACTAACAACAATTACTGATGTATCCTTCTGCTTTTTACAAGAACTCACCTTCCGCCACGTACTGCTGATACCTTCTTCCTTCTGCCCACGTATGTCGGCCCTGCTTCTGCACCATTCTGCCTATGTAGTGTCTTTTTCATCTTCTCCCGTCGCTGGCTCCAAACTGCTCATGCTCCAGCTTTCCACGTAATTCGTCTTCTGCCACCCGCAGAGAAAAGCCGCAAACATTAATCCCCGGCCATCGGCGTTTCTACCTCACCCTAAAAACCCTAACCCCTAAATTCTCCCTCCCTCAAACCGGTCTGTTCTGCAGGCGCGCTTCCCTCTCCCGTTTCTCTCTCTATTCCGATGGGAGTTTTAGAAAACATTTCATTTGTTGTTTCTTTAGGCTCTATCAATCTCTGCGGGCTTACTCTCACGGGGATTATGAGATAATAAAAAACAGTTACGTGAAGCAACAAATGTTCTCTAACCAAAAACTAAACCCAAGAATAAATCTTTGGAGACTTTATACATTATTCCATGGAATTTTTACATCTTTAGTACCATTCTTTAGGGAGATTAACGAGGTTATATATGAGAGCTGTCGCCGTCATTCCATTTGATTTCATCCTCCTAATGCCTCTCTACAACATCACTTATAAGGCCTCAAAAATATTGTGAGTTTTTTTTTTTCTCAGCTATGTAATATACGGTAATTAAGAAGGCATTTTTTTAAGTTAAAACAATCAAATACACAGCAAAACCATAGACACAAACACCAAATGTATGAAGTGCAATAAGTTAAAGCAATAGTTGATATGTACGACTGCACATGTGCAATGTATGTCGATTGGGTTAAACTTTGAAAGAAGTAAACTGCAAATAAGATAAGTATGCATTACAAAAGAGTTGATGTTTGTAAGATGATACCTGTAGTAGTAGCTTTAAATGACGGCAACTGATTGGCAGCAAATGATTGAAGCTACTGACCACCCAACGCACTGAAAACAGCTAGTATAGAACCTAGAGATAGGCAGGAAAAATATTAAAAGAGCATTCACCAAACAGTAGGTAGCATGAAACAAAATTACAACTTGAAAAATAAAAGACTACTATTAGTGCAAATTCACCCAAAATGACCTTACCTCGTAAAAGTTAAGGAGAAAGGAAGTGAAGTTTGAAGAAAAAAATTACCTTTCAACAGAGAGAAAATGATTCTCATGCTAAAATGTTTTTAAAGAAATAGAAAAGACACTTCAAAATTCCTTTTCAAAATAAATAATAAATGATTTCGAAAAGCTCTTTTAAGAACAAAAAATGTCGCTCATTTGGGACGGAGGGAGTGTTAATCTTCTAGAGCTGTTTGTACCAAAAATGCATCGAGGGTTCAAGCTCAACCAATAACTTCTTAATGGTTGTATGGTACACTAATTGCTATTAACTTTTGGTGGTGTTTGTAATTTGCTATTAACTTTTGGTGGTGTTTGTAACAGTGCATTGAGGCTGAAGCCTAATTCATTGCATGGCAAAACTCAACTCAATAGTCAATATAGCTAAGCCATGTCCCAATTGCTTATCATGGTTGGTTCTTTAAATATATTATTGGTACTAAAACACAAAATGAGGGTGAGATAAACATGTAAAACATATATGGTGTAAAGTAGGAAGTTTGAAATAGTGTGACAGGCTTCATTGCTCATTGAGGGCTCCCGTTTTATTGTGTCGGAGATATAAATACAATAAAATCTGTGCCATTCCCATATGGATGCCCATATGCAATACAACGTGCAGGTGCTGCTATAGTGAATGGCGTTGAAGGATGCCATACAGGCGCTTCAACCTGTGGCTGTCAATCGAAGGATAACCGCTGAGATATAGACATGGGAAGGAGTTGCGGACTGCAACATTGGTAATTTTTTTTTTTTTCTTTCTCCTTGGTTCAAACAGAAACACAACATATGGGCGGAGTAAATGAGGAAAAATCAAAAAGTGTGATATGGATTCATTGTTTTTTTTAGGTCTCCCACTTTATTGCATTGAAGATATAATATATAAAAATATATATATGATATCACGAAGCAGGAGGCCTCAAATATGTTGAAGCTCTGTCACACTTCTTTAAGTTTTCTTTTTATCCTATTCCTATTTTCTAAGTTTCTTCAGTTTGTGTTCAAATTACTAATAATATATTTTGAGAACCACCTATTATAACCTATAAGTACCCAATTTCTACACTAATTGAACATTAACTTTAAATAAAAATTCTTAAATTAAGAAAAAACTCATGCCATACACACTTTGCAATATACGTTTGGACTACTATAAACAGTGATGTTACCATCCGAAGAAGAGCATTATTGCATGAGTGGGTGCTGGTGGGGTGGGGAGGGGAGGGGGAAGAATCTATCATTTTGGTGAAGTTGTGGTTTGAACCTTTGTTAGGTTTACTCACCTAATACATAAACTTGCACATTTTCTCCAAAATCTCCTTTTCACATACTTCTTCCCATAGTAGATATATTTTTGTTAGCTTGGGTAAATACATGCATGTAGAGTTGGAGCTTAATCTGGAAAATGTGCACTTGTTCAGCCTCAGAGTTGTCCGAGGTCATCCTGCCTTGTGGACACTTTGGAGCGTAATCCTAAGATTGGTACAATTTTGGAGTATGTAGATTTGTTCAGCATCAGACTTCTCAGAGGTCGTCCTGCCTTGGACACTTAGAATTGTATGATTCACTGTATCACCTTTTTGGTTAATAAAATGAATTTCATCCTGGTCTTAATTGATAGTTTTGACACCGCTGCGACCCCGGGGTAGGGGGTTGGATGGTGGTTCCATCTTTGACCCAATATTTTGGTTTTCTATAGGACTTGTCCTTACTTCAGAGTGACACTTCCTAGTTGTATTGTGCTTGTCGGGTGCGATATTCAAAGAACTGGTTAGTCCTATTGCTAGATGGCCAAATTGTCGCTGGCCATCTGGCATCTATTATGTGTAATTATCGTACAAGTGGGATACCAAAGTGCAGTCATTCTTTTCTTTCTCAAAAACAAAAGAAGGCAGCACCCTAGAATTTTATAAAATCTAGATTAAAAAAATATATATCAAGGCGTGGGGCTTAAGCGTGACCACAGGAGATACAAATGAGGGGGACCAAACAAATATAGTTGACCATCCTAATATCCTATTATAAGGAAACTGGAGTTATCTAATCTAATAGAATCATGATGTTTGATATCCCAGTTAGCAAGTAAATCAGCAACCTTGTTGCTTTCTCTGTAGATGTGAGAAATCTGCACATACATCCATGGTAAGCGTTCTTATCTGATCAACCATATAACCAACATGCCAGGGAGTTTTGTTAAGATCCTTTCTGAATCTTAATCAAAAACTCAGAATCATGTAGCAGATTCCCCGGATGAAGCTACCTTTGAAGCTGTCTTTCGGGTCGACTAAGCTCTCTCTCTAACCAAATAAGCCAATAGTCATTATTGAATGCTAATTGTAAACCTTCAAGAACAGCTTTATTCTCAGCCCAAAGATTAGTTTTGACGACCATAATAGGATGAAAAACCTTTTATCGCCCTACCCTTATCATCTCTGGTAGTTCCTCAACCAGAAGGCCTACCAGGATTCGCTTTGCAAGCTCCATCACTATTAAGCTAAGAATAAACTCTGGGATAACTCCACATCAATCACTATCAAGTTAAGAACAAACTCTGGAATAACTCCACATCAATGGCCCTATTCATCACGCATAGAGAACAAGATATTCAAACTTTGAATACGACTAATGAAAGTACCAAGATACTCTGTTTTTTGGCTTTTCACTGTAAGATATCAACTATGCAAATACAACTTATATGTTAATTCAGTGATGGGCTGTTATGAGTGACATATACATGAAATACTAAACAGAGCTGTTGTTTTGATTCATGTCAACCCACTGCCCATTTCCTTCTTTCATTATTCTCAAGTAGGAGTAGGTATTAAATGACACATGAATCAGAAAAAATTAAAAGCATCCTAAACCTAGTCGCGAAATTCTTACGTCTTGCCTCTAATATTTCCAAAGCAAGAAGGGTTAGAAATTAAAATTACCGAAGTGAGGACAAATTTGGCAAGCAGGAAAAACTAAAATCATCCTAAATCTAGTCGCGAAACCTCCAATATTTCTAAAGCAAGTGAATTAGAAATTGAAATCCCAAATTGGGGAAAAATTAAGCAGGTTGACGGAGGGAGGGAGAGACCTATTACCTGCAGACGCCGGCGGGTGTATGAACAATGGAATTGAAGAAAGAACTACAGTAGGCGGATGGAGACAGCAAAAAAGATACTCAGCCTTGGAGATAGACTGAACTTGGCAGCGGCTTCGGAGCAGGAGTACGGCGTCTTCAATTGGGGAAGAACGATAACAGCATATTTCGAAGGTAAAAACAATGGATGCCCTAAATATAAATGTGAAATTGCGGTACCGATCTCTTGTCCCTGATTTTCTTTTAGTGAGACGGTGCAGAAAAAAGGGTAAGAAAGGGTGTGAAAAGCGGGGAAGAAGCAAGAAGCAGGAGTGTAGCGGTTCGGTCTGGTTCGGTTTAGGGTATAAACCGCACGAACCGACCCCTCAGTTTGAAGATTTGTAAATCTAAACCGAACCGTAGAAAAAAAAAAACCAAACTAAACCGAACAGATTAACCGCAGTTCGGTTCGATTCCACGGTTTAAGGAAATTTGTGATTTTTACAAAAACTTAAATATAGCGAATAAGATTTATAACAACATTTGAAAA
>JAOWAN010054666.1:0-13103 GCA_028566635.1 Lobelia cardinalis
TTAATACCACTCCATATATTCACTAGTTTATTTTCATACTCTCACATATTTATATTTCCATTACATGGAAATATACCAACACAATCATATTGGTCCAACACAATATCAATTAAAATGCTATGGAATGCAAATGCAATGCAAATCTCCTAATATTAAATGCAATGCAAATAGTAATAGAATGCATATTTAATAATTAAAATTTAATGCAAATGAAATGCAATTAATAATATAAATGCAAAATTCTATCGAATGGTTCGGGTCGTCACAACAATAGGTGATCATAAGTTATCGACTGATTTAACAGTTCTCGACATGAACAATTTTGATGTGATCTTGGGTATAGACTGGTTGGGAATTTATCACGCGCACCTTGATTTTCATGCGAAGCAAGTAAATTATCGAATTCCTGGAGTATTAGAGTTTAGTTTCAAGGGTAGTACCATAAGCACTCCCACTCAAGTAGTGTCTGCTATGCAAGCTAGGAGATTACTACGTAAGGGTAGTACTTGGTATCTAGCTACTTAAGAGATACTAGACAAGAGAAGGTGCATTTAGAAAGTATTCCTGTGGTAAATGAATTTCTTGATGTGTTTCGTGAGGATATACCTGGGTTACCTCCATCCTGAGGTTGAGTTCTTATGAGTTGGTGCCCGGTACTAAGCCTATCTCTAAAGCTCCTTACCGAATGGCTCCTGCTGAGTTGAAGGAACTCAAGGGGCAGTTGCAGAAGTTACTTGATAAAGGGTCCATTAGACCTAATGTTTCTCCGTTGGGAGCTCCAGTCGTATTTGTTAAGAAGAAGGATGGGAGTATGCGATTCTCTGCATTGATTATAGAGAATTGAATAATGTGATTATTTGAAATTAGTATCATTTGCCAAGGATTGATGATTTGTTTGACCAACTACGTGGGGCACAAGTTTTCTCCAATATTGATCTTAGGTCAAGATATCATCAGTTAAGGGTGAATCATCAGTTAAAGGTGAAGATGGAGGATATATCTATAACTGCCTTTTTAACCGGGTATGATCACTTTTAGTTATGCCCTTTAGGGTTCTCAAACCCTTTCTTGATCATTTTGTGGTTGTTTTCATAGATGACATTTGGTATATTCTAAGAATAAGGAGGAGCATGAGGAACACCTTAGAAAGGTGCTACGAGTCTTAAGGGAAAAGAAATTGTTTGCTAAGTTGAAGAAGCGTGAGTTCTGGTTGGATAATGTATCATTTTTGGGGCATCTGATATGTAAGCATGGGGTGTTAGTAGATCTGAAGAAAGTGGAAGCAATAATGGGGTAGATTTGACCTCCTACTGCTATTCGGGGACTAGCCGTTTCTTGGGGCTAGCGGGTTACTACCAGATATTTGTAGAGGGATTTTCTCGCATTGCGGTGCCTTCGACTCGATTGATCCAAAAAGGAGTTAAGTTTGAAGGGTCAGAGAAATGTGAGAAAAGTTTTGAAGAACTAAAGAAATGATTAGTATCAGCTCCTATTCTTACGATTCCTTCGGGTGGTGAGAGTTTTACCATCTACTGTGATGCCTCTAAGAAACGTTTAGGATGTTTGTTGATGCAAAATGATAAGGTCGTGGTCTTTACGTCTAAACAATTGAAACCTCATGAAAAATTATCCGACACGTAATTTAGAGTTGGCTGCAGTAGTGTTTTCTTTATAGATATGGAGACGTTACTTATATTATGAAAGATGGGAGATTTATACTGATCATAAGAGCTAAAGATATTTGTTTACCCAAAAAGAGTTAAATTTGAGGCAACTGGTTGGGACTCGTAAAAGCTTATGATTTAAGCATCAATTATCATTTGGGGAAGGCTAATGTAGTGGCCGATGCATTAAGTTGGAATTCTACACATGGGGCAAATTTGGCTTATATTACAACATAGAGGCATATACTCGAAGATTTGAGGAAGTTAGATTTGAAGGTTTGGATGGCCTTAGAGTTCAAAGCTTTGATAGACAGCATTAAGACAGCTCAAATGTTTGACCCAGAGTTCTAAGAAATTGCGAGCAATGTTAAGGAGGGCAGTGAGAAAATGTTTAATTTTTATGCATGAAGATGGTTCTCTAATTTTCCGAAATAGGTTATGTGTCTGTAGTGATGAAACCCTTAAGAGGGATATAATTAAGGAAGCTCACGATACAAACTATATATGTCGTACACCATGGCAGCACCAAAATGTATTGAGATTTGAGGCATAACTTTTGGTAGAATAATATGAAGCGAGAAATTGCTCAATATGTTGTTCAATGTTTAGTGTGTCAACATGTTAAAGCGGAATACTTTAGGCCTTTGGGAGATCTACAACCGTTGGCCATACCGAAGTGAAAATGGGAGCACATAGCCATAAATTTCATAGTTGGGTTAATGACCTAGGACTCCGAGTGGAAATTATGCTATTTGGGTAATTGTGGATCGTCTGACCAAATATGTTCACTTTCTACCAACTATATTAGTTTCTCTGTGGACAGATTGAAGAAGTTATACATTAAGGAGATTGTGAAGTTATATGGAAAATCAGTTGCTATTATATAAGATAGAGACCCTAGATTTGTGTCTCATTTTTTGGGTAAGTTGCAAAAGACGTTGGTGACAAAGTTAAATTTTACTACAACTTTTCACCCACAAACAGATGGTCAGTTTGTGAGGACGATTCAAACATTGGAGGATATATTGCGGTCATTCGATATTGATATGGTGGGTTCGTGGGAAGAAAACTTACCTTTGATAAAATTTGCTTATAATAACAGTTTTCAGGTTATCATTCAGATGACTATATAAAGCGCTCTATGGTAGGAAGTGCAGATAACCTATTTGTTGGGATGATGTTGAACGAAAATTTTGGGACCTTCAATTGTGCAGCACACAATTGACAAGATTAAGGTCATCATGGAGCACATGATTCGTGTGGCACAGAACAGAGAGAAAAGCTATGCAGACTACTGAAGACGAAAGCTAGAATTTGAGGTAGGCAACTATATGTTTCTTAAGGTATCTCCTACTAGGGGTGTTATGAGATTTGAAATTCGTGACAAGCTAAGTCCACGATTCATCGGCCCTTTCAAACTTTTGGAACAGGTTGGTGAAGTAGTTTATCGACCGGCTCTTATTATGTATAATCAACTTAATTGAGATGAATGAAATATATAAATCAAAATAATTTAATAAAATAGATAAAAATAAATTAAAACATAAATAATGAAAATGATAAACTCTAATTGATTGGAAACTACTCAACCCACCACCCCGAGTCCGAATTTTCTGTCTCATTTAATATCTTAATATTTGTCTCATCTTTCTAAAATTTTATCCTAACCATTAAAAAATGACCCTAAAATTTTAAATTCCAAATATTAGAATATGTGCTAGTATTTTAAAAATATGAGACAGGATAAAAGACACCAAATGAGACATGAACTCCCAATTCCACCACCCCTCCAAGGCCATTACGCACCAACTTAGATGCGTATCATGGAGATCAGACTTGATCCAATTGATAATCGTTTGAGCATCGCAGTTCACAATTTACTGAAATTTGGTCTCCTAAGTAACATCTGGTCTATTTATTGTTTTTGTTACATGTGTGGAACGGTAGTTGTAATATGTGGCAGTTGAGCTTATTTATTACTTTTATTAGAAAAAGTGTAGAATGGGAGCTACAATATGCTTCGTGTAGCCTGCTATATTGTATGAGAAATTAGTAATTACTACAGAAAGAGAAAAAACTCAAGGTGAATATCTAACTATGTGAATGAAGCTAATATTTTTGTTTGATTAATTTTTTTTTATAATAATTGTTGCATGTCTAGGATTTTGATTTAGTTGAACTACTTGACTACAAAGGTCCAAAGCAAATTGTGGCTCATAAAATTTTAATTAGTAAAAACCGTCATAAAGTAGTTGGAGGAAAAGAATTGGGTAATGAATGTTAGGAAGTGCTTGTTAAGGAGGCATTAAAACCAAATGAGTCTTTGCTTAGACCATATGACATAGTCTCTAATATTGGAGAAGCTGTTGAAAAAATAATTGCTTGGATGCTTTGATAATTGATATTATATCTAAAAACAGGTTATCTACATATATATATTTTGTCTTGTCTTGTCTTTTTAATGAATTATTGTTTATTTCAATTTACTCATAAATTTATTATTTTTTTTATAGGTAATGATCGTTAAGGATGCAAATTTAAAGTCTTTTGGAGGATTTGAGAAAGGCGAATTACTTTTTGGGTTAGATTTTTTTGAACCACTTGATATTTTGGACATATTGACTTTCTTGATGTAAGATTGATATACTATATTTTTCGTAATAGTATCACGCGTGTAAATGTTAAGAATATAAGTAATTGATTGGTATTTTATGATGATGGTGTATGTTTTAGGAGGAGCAATATTTCGACTTAATAATTGAATTCACAACAAATTTGAATATCAAAATTTTGGTATTTAAGAAATACGAAAAATGTGCAGCATTTAGTAAAAATTATGAAAATTAGACTTTTGATTAATGCCGGAACATTACGGCATTTAGTTAATTGCCGAAAATTAGCGTCATTTGATTAAATGCCGAAAATTTCCAGCATTTAGCAAATGCCGAAAATTTCCAACATTCTTTTAACTGTCGGGAATATGCGGCATTTTAGTATATGCTGGAAATCATTTATAAGGCACTTAAAAGAGTGCTGGAAAAATGGCAGTAAATATTAATGTCGGTTTAATAAATGCCGGTTATTATTACCGGCACGACCTACGGCGGCAGTTGCGAAAGTGTCGGAAAAATGTCAAAAATACCCTTTTCTGACACTTTTTTTTCACATTTTCGACACTTGTTGAATGTCTTAAAAGCCATTTTTGCTGTAGTGACTTCTTTGTTTTCTGCATTATCCAAACCAATTAACCTCTTCTTAAAATTTCTTTTAGAAAATTCAACCCATCTCCATCTGTTCTATCACTAAATGAGACACACAATTAGCAAATATACAGATATTGGGAAAGAAGGCTTCGTCAAAGAAGACGGAGACGGCGCCGCTGTCACTGAAGAGGATGTTTATTTCGTCAGTGTTTAATGTTTATTTATTTTAACGTTGGATTCATTTTGCTATAATATGTGCATATAAGAAGATTTCGTATATTCATTCACGTATAAATTGTTTTCTTATTTTTCAACGTTGGATTCATTTTACTGTAATATGTTACTCAATTTGAGTGTTTGATATTTTATAAAATTGTTTGTTTGATTCATTTTATCAGTGTTTAATGTTTATTTTTTTAGTTGTTTTATTCATTTGAACCATTTTAAAATTTCAGCATTTCTGTTGTAAAGTGTTTATTTTTCGATGCTTAATATTTATTTTCTTATTTGTTTAATTTATTTATATAGATGGATTATATTATCCAAATATTTTAATATTAGTATCTGAATTCAATTTTGAGAGATTATGAATTAATTTAACGTATAATGTAATTGTATAAAGTTATGAATCAGTTGCATTAATTTAATCCATAAGTTTTGGAATAAAGATAAAAATTAATATTCTATAATTTTAAAAATTAATTAAAATTAAATAAAGAAGCCGCCGGGATGGTCTAATTTGAGGGAAGTCTTTTCCTGCGTATCACTTGGCGGCAGTTCTCCGTCTCGATCCCTAAAAGTGAACTCATGCTTTTTCGGATTGAAGGAGAGATTTGACCCTAATTACTCCTCTTGGTATTCCGTAAACGTCCCTCGTTCCGGAACGGAAAGTTTGGGAGATTGAATACACTCGCTCCGTATACCGTCCGACCTCACCCACACCTCCCACCAAGCCCATTGTTGGAGTTGCCCTTAAAACCCTAACTATTCAAATCCCATCCTTACCCAAACGATCTCTCTTCCCTAATTACGAACCTCCTGCGTCGAATTCACGTATTAGCAGCTTCAAATTTACGCCTCATTTGTTCTTATGGGTAATTTTCATCTTAATTTTTTAGTTTTTAATTGTTTTATCTATTTCTTTTCCTTTAATCATTACAAAAATTTAAAAATCAAATCAAAAAATCAACCATTCAAACACACCCAACAGTTGTATTTTCGAATTGTTGTGCGATCCGAAACCCTAAATCATGAGAAAGGGAACCAAGAGGAAGGCCGCAGCTCAGAAGGAGGAACCTTCTGTTGCCATTGAAGAAGAGACCAAAAATGAGCAGCAGCAGCAGCAGATTGATTCCAAGGAAGAAGAAAACAGCAAGGGCCCCGCCAATGCTGTCGTTAAAAGAGCTAAGCGAGCCAAGGCTTCTAACCCTGAAGCTGAGCCCGAGTACTTTCCTGACCTGCGGGATATGGTAGCATTTGATTTCAAACTTCTTAATATTGTTTTTGAAAAATTAATTTGAATCTTATAAGCTCCATATTGCTTGTGTGCGTTTGCTTTATTTGGTAGATGAATTTTATTGAAGTAATTGAATGGATTCAATATTGGACTTAATTTGTCTTGGTGAAGCTATTTGTTGTTTTAGTTTCGGTACAGATTAACTATAATTCTGGATGAGCTTTGGCTTGGTTTTGTTAAAATCCTTATTTGATGAATTTTGTTGAAATATGCTAATGTGAATGATTGAAGCCAGTCCTGGACTTAATGTGGCTTATTGAAGCTGTATGTTGGTTTAGTTTTTGTTGTATATCGATTTGTATTTGAGATTAACTATAGTTATTGCTGACCTTTGGGCTTGTTTTGTTACGTTGTTATTTTATGAAGTTGCACTAAATTTTATGAGCTTCACATTAGCGGGCACATGGTTCTTGTCTGTTCCTACTTCCATTCCAAGCCCTGGGCAAGCCACTAGCCTATACTAGCTCTTACTGGCAGTAGTCTTACTTATTAACAGATCACTAAGCCCCTCGGGACCATTAGCAGCAGAGTTTGGACCTAATATGCTGGCTGGTCAAGAACCTCACAAGCTGAGCAGACCAATTTTAAAACAATTAATTGTTCAATGTGTATCTCTTTCTTCTCTCGTGGTTTGGGGAAACTTGGTTGGATAGGTTTTGTGCCGTTTGTTGATTGAACTCAAATTTTAATCAACTGTACGGGGGGTATGTATAATAGTTAACATTGGATTATGTATAAGGAAAAACCTTCTTTCGTTGTCAGTTTTATTTCATGATGTGATAATTAGATGCTTCTGGGTGTTGTTCAGGAAGACTTATGGAAAGAGGCGTTTCCCGTTGGAACAGAGGTCTGTGTTGCGCTGCTTTTACTGAACTTCATTATTATGTTTGTATTATTGCGCATCAACTCGTGTGTTATCGTGCAGTGGGACCAATTGGATCTTGTGTATCAATACAAGTGGAACTTCTCAAATCTTGAAGTGAGTTGTTGATGCCTAACCTATTGCTTAATCCTTTAATGGTTGACCAACCAAATGGCTCTTTTGTTATCTTGAATTTTGACTATAGTAGATCTTAAACATGCGACGGCACTGTTAAAATTTCTAAAAGTGGTTTTTAAACTCTGTCTAGAATGCATTTGAAGAGGGTGGAGAATTACATGGGAAGAAAGTATATCTCTTCGGCTGTACCGAGCGTAAGTGATGAATGAACTTGGACTCTATATTTTTTCCGCGACAAATATAAATGCTTTTTTGTCTATTCTCACGCAGAAATTGCCAAGAACATTGTTTATTAGGTCTCATTTGGCACAGACCGAGAATACGAATTTTCTTTCTTGTAATGTGCTTGGTTGTCTTTTTTTATTTTGGGTTCTTTCTTCTTACAATTCATTTTCTCCGTTGCAGCAAAGGGTCAAGCAGAAGTGAGCTTAATACCCGTGGTGGTTGCTGTAAGTGGCCTTTTCCATAGACCTTTCACTTGTGCTATACATTTGCCAGATCTTGATATAGGGCCGAAGTGTTGTCAAACTGTTGAAGTAAGAGTAGTAGTACAACCAACAAGTACCTACTTCCATTCTTTCTCGATTTCCGTTAAGCTAACCCTCTACGGAGTTATCTGTCTTGTTGGAAGAAAACAGCATGTGATGGTCATTTTGTCTAACTGTTAGTGCATTTAATTCCAGTAGGGCATGTGCCTTAAGCCTCCTAATGAAATGTCTAGTTGGACATGCATATTCTTGATATATATACAGTTTATTTTTAAAAAGTTCTGGGACTTTCTGCTTTGATCACTGCTAACTTTAATTTCTTCTAATTTCATCCTTTTGTTATTCTCTCAATTCATTCTTTAGTTACATAGTCGATCTTTTCCCTACATGTGCTCATATTGCTCTCAAAGTTCTCTAAGACTCCTCCATGGATTTCTTAGAAGCTCAACCTAAATATCTGAAACTAAATTGCCAATCCTTGCCTAATCTTGAGGGTGTTCTCTTACACTTGCACTAATTTAGCATATCTTGAGGGTTGAGAGTTTACTTTTAGGCAATTCTTGCATCACAACCTTCATGCATTTCTTTATTTTAATGTGCATCTTAGCTTCTGCTTTTGGATCAATTTTCTTGTACAGATTGTATCTCCTATGCCACCTTCAGATAAAATTGGAATCAACTCAGTGCAAAGGGAGGCCGAAGAAATTATACCAATGAAGCAAATGAAAATGGATTGGGGTCCGTACATACCATTGGCAAACAGGTAATTGTGTCCTCTTTCTTTCTCTTATTTTCTTGTCTTTTTCAGAGTGCTTCTTATTTAGTGTCCCTGCCGATGTTTATTTTGTTGGACTTTAATGCATAATTTTGTCTGTCCACAGGATTTCCCAAATTGAAAGATTAAAATCCCTGCAAGTCTTTGTTTTAAGATGTGTGCAAAGAAGGTAATTTCTCCTCTTAAGTCTGTTCTCATGTATCACAGTTTCATTTATGTATGTGCCTATACTTGTATTTGATGTGGTCACCATTCAATAATTGCTCACAATGCCTTGTCGCTATTTTTTGACAAATGTATCAGGTTAAATTTCGTAGATATTAAAGGCACATTATTTGTCATTGGTTAACTTGGGTTTTTAAGGACATAAGATTAGAAGTTTGTTTGTTGCTTGATTTTGGTTTGACATTGAATGATGCCATTGGTTTATTTGTACACTTGGTATCCGCTTCTTACTTGTGTAGTACCCGAAGTGAGGTTCACAATCGATCATCTTCACGACGAATCACTGTGCAGGAGTATTATCTTCTCATTGAATTGGATATTATATAGTTCAGTATGGAATTTGAATTGGTCTGTGGATGTTATGACTTGCTGGTTCCCTCTTTCAAATATTATATTATTGGATACATGTTCACTCACTTTCTGGTAGAATGAAACATTATAGATGGAGGAAGAAACCAAGTAGTATATCTGTTGTGGTTGTGATGGGCCTATGGCTGATGCGGCTGGAATAATGCAATGTGGGTTCAACTAGGTTTCTCGATGATTAAGACACATTTTTTTCTCCCAAATTTGTAGATTACAAATTTATAATTAAACTGGAACTTGCTAATCTATGATATAATATTAATCTCCTAATTTGAAGTCTGGAAGGTTTTTTTAAATTTGAAATAACTGGGTACTCATTCAAATCGTCCCAAAGTCAAGATCAGTGTGAATTTTACTGCGTATACCATTTCACTTTTACAGTGACCAAATTATCCCCATCACTGCAAATTTTGGTTTAGCTTGTGTGCCTATTGAGACAGAAGAGTGGATTGTGAATTTAGCTGTCCATGGGTATGCTAATTAGGAAAGCTTGCTTTTCACATTATGGTGCAGGGCTGGTTTAAGACATTTGAAGATAGAGCAAGTCAAGAAATTCGAATACTGTTTACCTTGTAAGTTAATACATATTTTGATATTTCTGTTGCAAGTTTTTCTTTCCAGGAAAGACGAGTGTTTTTACAAGTACTGACGATGCTGTGTGGGCCCCACTTATTTTCGAATATGGAGATTTCCAATTATGCTAAGTAATTAGTGCGTTGGCCTCGGTTTCATTTGTTTGTCATAAAGTTTGATGCCTGTGGACTTGTTTTGTGCAAATTACTGTGGTTCTTAGAATTCATTGAAACTTCTTTTAAATGCCAACTTATCCATGAATTTGGACACATTCATATTATGCACTTTGCTTGAGTGAAAAATAGTTTGTAATGAGTAACTTGATTCCTGTTGCAGTTGTTTTTATACAACCTTTCATATGTCATTGATTGCCTTGATTTTTCAATTTTCTTAAATGAAATTCCATGAAATGATGGACGTGCTCTTAAAAAATATATTAGAGGCGTTCAGGAATTTGAATTATTGTACGATATGCGGAGTTATGATTTAGTGCTTGGTACTCCTTTCAAGCCAACCTGAGTGCTACTCGATCCTAGTCGATTCGAGTTCGACTTGCCTAACTTAACTACTATTTCTTCATCCTCTTTGTCTCTGAAGGATTGTAACTTTCCATAAATTTCTCTTTTGCTACCCAACTATGTTTTTAACATTACTTATTTCTCTTTTGGAGGATCAACAAATAAAATGATATTTCTGATTCCAATTTTTGCCTCTTTTTTCCCCCCAAATAGAACTTTCCGTCGCATAATTGTTCACTTCCTATTTGTCTCCATGATACTAGTCAAATACTAGATGTAGAAGTATAAGAAGGTGGATCTCTTCTCCATCGTAAAAAATGCAATTATTGCGTATACAAAGCATTCCCAAAATTAACCAAATTTGCTTATATCGAGGCAATCTCTGCAATCCTCTTTAAGGTCCTACCCAATAAACTGAAGAAAATAAGATTAGAAGGTACAAAAAGGTGTTCAAATAGACTGATCTGTTTTATGAAGTCATCTTGGAAATTTTCGTACCATCCAAGCTTCATCACACTTGAGATAATCTGGTCATCGGTACTGCAAATATTGATGGAGATCCAACGACCTGTTCATGGAACTCAGCCAAAGGTCGTTTGGAGAGAGAGAGAGAGAGAGAGAGAGAGAGTTCAGTCTTCACACTTCGTAGTTCTTATCCCATGTGATTTTGAAATTTGCCTTGGTGGAGAATTAAGTTGACACTAGTATTAGTTATTTACTTATTACAATATGCAGTAGTTGAATATAGTCAGGGATTTGTTTGTTGTTTAATGCGTCTGATCATAGTCTATTCCTTACACAGTTCTTGTTGCTCTTTCCTTCTGTTTTCCTGCCTTTTTTCACTGTATTCGCACCTTGATAGGATATGACACCACCCTCTTCCCAGGCGGCATTATGTCATGCCCTTTTTTTCCCTTTCTACTTCTATATGAATTCTTATAAAGCATATGATCTCTGGTTGACTTCGTTTTTGCTATTGCAGTATGCTTTCTAATGACATTTATGTCATGTTGCAGATTTTTATAATCCACTGAAGGAAGAAGAACTTGAACAAAGCACAGTTGTTGATATTATGTATCCGGTGGAACCTAAGCCTGTAAGAGCTGGCATTTAATGTTGATTTAGTTCTCCAAATAGTATAGCTGGTTTATAGCTTCTGAAAATTGTGTAGTCAATGCGTAAAATAGATTCATTGGGATTAAAATACAAGCTACATTCTTTTTGTAACAGATCCTGGAATTCCATAGTTGAATTTACCTAAGACAGCTGTGCTCTACTGTATGTAATTTCTCTTTTGCTTGGATATCTGCAGGTTGTCTGTGAGTTTGACTGGGAACTTGATGAGATTGAGGTCTGATATGATCTCTCTATTTCTGTTTCTGTATAAATTGCTTGGGTGTTCCAAATTTAAATGACAAGCTGGTTATTAACTTGCACATATGCTCTTAAGCTGTCTACATATCTGTTTTTAACTGGCAACAATTTGTCTACATATCTGTTTGAACATTTATAGGAAATCACCTTGCATTATCTGACAATCGTCCCCAGTATTTTTGAAAACAAGGGCTATTTAACATCAAACTCATCTGCAATTTTCATATTAGCACGTGCCTAATCATATCTAATGGATTGGTAGAAAGTATGAAATTTTGAATGCCTATATACTCCATAAATCATAGCTCCCTTTCCTTTGGTTGCTCTACTGATTTACAAAGTTCTAGGAGTTCACTGATAAACTAGTGGAGGAAGAGATGCTGTCCGAAGATCATCAGGAGGCCTTTAAGGTAGACTATATGAAGTTAATAACTGTAATCATGTCTATGATTTTTCTGTCACTATTTTAATATGCTGTTTTAAATATGTTTTGGTTCTATCGTAGGACTTTGTGAAGGAGAGTGTCCGAGAAGCAAAAAGAGCAAATCGCGAGGTATTTCTCATAAATCTCGTTGCAGCCGTTGTTTTCTCTTTCTCATTTTCGTTCTTGCATTCCTTTTCTCCCTCTCTCTCTCTCTCTCTCTCTCTCTCTGGGGTTGCTTAGTGTTTTAATTCATCTTCTGGTATCTTTAGGCAAGGGAAGCCAAGAAGAGATCTCTAGAAGAAATGAGTGAGGAGGAAAAGGTTGCTTTTCAAAATATGAAGTTCTACAAATTTTATCCTGTCGCAGGTGCTGATACTCCAGATAGTGTCAAGGTATTCTGATAAATATATATATATATATATATATATATTTTGTGTGTGTGCATCTTCTTTACTTGAAAGCACAGATAATATCAGTTGTTGATGAAAGCAATCTTGGCCCCAAAAGTTTAGGATTTTGTCTTTCAAAGATGATTTATCACAGCAATACTTTCAATTTTAAAGACATGAGGAGTATGCCGAGCCGGGCAGTGGCATTACTTGAAATCAACTTAAAGACCCAATTCCATTGAATAACCCTTCTCAACTATACTTATCGACTTAATTGAGTCAACCGCCGTAGGTTTGTTTGCTTCGATTTGTTGAACTTCGTCTGAGTAACTTGTGTGCTCACTCAGTATTCACTTATGTGCTCACTCAGTTTTGAAAGACTAAAGTGCTGTTTATTTATTTTAAGTGCTTAATGCTGAAGTCTAAAAACAAGTCTGAATGAGTCTGAAGAATTAAGAGACAGCATTTGAAAGCTGAAAGCTGAATCAGTAAAACTGTTTGGTTACTGTTTTGAATGAATTGTCTGAATAATATCGATTGTCCATTTTAACCCTCTCATAGAGGTTGTTTGTTGTTTATAATTGATGA
>JAOWAN010054676.1:0-13101 GCA_028566635.1 Lobelia cardinalis
AGTATCCCACAAATTTCACTTTACCCCCCAGACCGATACTTGCACCATATGACCCCCACACCCCAATCTCCTGCTCATCTTTCTCACCCACTTCCTCTCTCTACCCACAACATACCACCGTCCCACTTCACCACCATTAATAAGCTCGCCGGGAAAAATTGAAAGAGCAAAGAAGAAGAAGCCAGATCTTGAGAAAGTACTTACCGACAGAAAGAAGTCCACCCTTTTCTCTTCACCATTATGAAGCTCGCCAGCGAACATTATTGCTCGACAAGTCAGGTCACCGCACAATCGTAAATATATGGAGGTAGCTCAGATAGAAGAAGAACGGAATGAGGCTCCGGTGGAGAGAATTGGGATGTTTTTCTTGAAAGGGTGGTTGCCCCTCTCTGCCAGATCCATCTTCCGATCGATGATATCATATGAGCTGATGATTTCATCTTTCCTTCGAAATAAAAACATCAACAGCCCTTTTACCAGAAACAAAAAAGGTCGTCGGACAAGAGACGGAACGCAATGCCGAAGAGAAAAGGGGGCACGACTTGAATTCCCAATCCCTCTCCATAAAACCCTGACCCAAGTTCAATCTACGAAACCCTAATGTTCGCCGGAAGAGCAAGAAGTTCGCCGAGGAAGACGACCCACCAACCCAAACTCAACTCCCTAGGCTTCCTCCGCCGACCTCCTTTTCCTTTCCCCCTCTCGCTTCCATCTCTTCCATCTTCTCCATCACGAGAACAACAAAAATCCCAATTCTGCTCCAATAAAATATCCCAACAATACAATTTCCTTGAACATGGAGATGGAGCTAGGGTAATGTTTCATCTTGACAATAGACCCAAGTAATTGGTTAAAATGAACAATCGAAGGTAGAGGACGCATTCGGACCATATGGTTAAACAAAAGAAGAGCATCATTGAGGCTATGGACACTAGGGTCTTCGTCTTCTATTACCTTCCAGTCAGTTAATGGCCTGCGGATAAACCCAGGTAGAGATCCAGGGTTTTGGGGAAATGAATTAATGGGATTTGAGGTGGGAAGAGTAGAATAAGAATTAGAGGAATGAAGATTGCCTAAGATGGAAATGAAGAATGAATTGGGAGAGAAAATACCTTTGCCTCTGCAACAACAAAGAGGAACAATTGCTTTCAGTGATGGGTTTGTGATGATTTTTTAGTGATGGGTTTGTGATGATTTCTCAGTTTGTGATGATTTTTCAGTTTGCCACGTCCAATTTATGATGATTTCTTAGAGTTTGTGAATTTTGTGTTTTATGGGTTTAATCTGTTGTGATCGGAGATGGAGATTGGGGCAAATCTTTGGCCTGAGTTGGAGGAAGAAGCCAGCACTAGTTTTGATGGAATTAGATATATTGTTTAATATGTTTTACATTTTGATCCAAAAGTTAACTTTCATTCAAATCCTTCCATCCAAGTTCAAAAAATGATTTGAAATACCATTTTTACCCATCACATGCAATGTACATGCATTTTGTATATAGAAATGTCCTACCGATCTCGTTTAGTGGGGGTCAATTGGGACGCATTTTTAGTTTGGGAGGTCGTATGATGCAAGTATCGGTCTGTCTGTGGGTAAAGTGGAATTCGTGGGATACTTTGGGACGCATTTTTAGTTTGGGAGGTCGTATGATGCAAGTATCGGTCTGGCTGTGGGTATTGTGGAATTCGTGGGATACTTTGGGGGGCAGAATTTTTTTCTTGATATTTCTATCAAGACAAATTTTGGATCTAAGGGGGATGATATAGCTATTAAGCCGATCAATATTGTTTTGATGACGGCGACCGGGATCCCTAGATGTTGGAATGCATCAGGGTTCGCTTGGTGGATCCGAGAGGACAAACTTTGAGGGTGGCGCGTTGGATTCTAGAGATAAACGAATATCAGGTAAAGGAGTTAATAAGGGGATGAGGGAACTTTTGAGCTTCTATTTAGAGGTTAATTATGATAGAGGGGCTACGAGAAAGTGAAGGGAACGAAAAAGGAAGGGCACTTTACGACTAGTCTTTAGATGAGAGTGCGAGTTTGTTAGGGGTTAAGAGGAGAGGTTGTAACATCGTTAGGTCGGAGAGCTGTTAGCCCGGGCTTAGGGAGAGGTTGAATGTTTGGGAGTTGTGTAAGTGTTTCCTTTTTAGGCGGATTCCTGATGCACCATCTTTGTAATCCATCTCTATTGTCTAATAAAATTTCTTCTGTTATTAGCAAAAAAAAGAGAATCAATTCTGCTTCCACTTTTGTAACCTCCATTTCCAAAAAGGATAGGTTGTTAAAGGTTATGGATTTTCAGCCCATTAGTTTGACCACTAACATTTATAGGATCATCACTAAACTCCTTTCACGGAGGCTGGGGGGGGGAGGTATTGGGTGATGCCATTTCTGTCGCTCAATGCACCTTGTCAGGGGTCGACAGTTGATTGATGTTGCTTTAGTGGCAATTGAGATGGTGGATGACATTCAGTGTCAGGATTCAGTTCGACTTTGAAAAGGCATATAGGTGGGTTTATTGGCTATTTTTGGAACTGGTTAGGGGCAGAAAGGGTTTTGGATCGAGGTGGAGGAGATGAATTTCAGGATTTCTATCTTCCACTTCATTGTTAGTAGTGATTGAGGGGAGCCTAATTAGTGCTTTAGAGCGTCTAGGGGGCTTCATTACGGAGATCCTTTACTGTCTTTTTTGTTCGAATATCTTTTATTGCCTCTTTTGTTCAATAGTGGTAGACGTTCTTAGTAGGTTTCTAACTGTGAGCAAGGAAAGAGGTCTCCTAGAGGGGTGTTGGTTGGTCGTGATGGTATGAGAGTCTCTCATCTGCACTACACAGATAAGACTATTTTGTTTATGGCGTAGGGCAAAGATATTCAAGAACTTCTCACTATTAACTGATTAAGTCCTCAAGGCTCTATCCGACTTAAAGATTAAACTATCTAAATTTGGGTTGCCCGATCATAGTTCTTGAAGTCATTAGGCGCACTGAAGTGCAGAAGACGTCTAGAGCCTTAGGCCGAGCCTTAAGATTGGGCACGGGCTTCATGCAAGTGAGCTGCATAGTTTAAAACACATTTTTGGATATTTGGACTATGTTAGGTCAATATGGGTCTTTTTCAAATTAGGACTTTTCTTATTGACCAATTATTGAATATTGCTCGCAAACTCTTATGTACACTAGAAAGAAACCTTTCTATTATGAGCAATAAGGTACTTGTCTCAGGCAAGGCAAGCCCCAAAAACGAGCTTCATATGAGCCATGTGACCTAGGTCCTTATGCTGATATGGTGAGTTGTTCCATGAAGCAATGTCCTTTCTCATATATTGGGGTTCCTTGTTGGGGAAATTTATGGTTGCTAGTTTTTCTGATCCTCTCGCGGCTAAGTTGCCTAAGTGGTTAGATGGTTGGAAGAGCGCTTATTTCTCCTTAAGCGGCCGCCTCACTATGATTGAGTCTTGTCTTCCTAGTATTCTGATCATTTACTTTGATCATCTTTAAGATACTTGTGGGGGTGGGAGAACATCAAGGCAGTTATGCATAGGGTTTTGTGGTGTGGGTTTCGGGAGGCTAGTAAAGACCATTTAGTGGCTTGGGAGGTCATTTGTACGCCAGAGGAGGAGGAAGGTTTGGGGCTTGGGAATTTGATTTCAGGAGCTTCTCCCATATTGGTCAGTGGCTATGATATATTTTTTTGGAACCTCATTCTCACCAGCATAGAGTTATTCGGAGTAGTTTAGTGCACCGCGGAACAGTTGGGAGGTGTCTACTTGCTATTCTCTCACCTATTTAAGTCCTTGGAAATTCATACACAATTTCTATCATCTATACCAACCTCATATTTGCTATGTGGTTGGTCAATGGTAGCATCATTGGTTAGGAAAATTTGCCTCTTAAATCATCTTTCCCTCTTCCATATTGCCTCCTCTCCGTGGTTCATCATGCTCCTATTTCAACATTTCTTCGGTTGGGGGGGGGGGGGGTGAAGCATTCTTTGGATCTTCAATTCTCTACGAATCTAAATGATACGACAGTGCAATTCTGTAGCAGATATGCTCAGTCAGATATACTTTCGTCCATATGATCATCATCATTGTTGGAGTTGGTCTCTGTAGCCATCCTCTCTTTTATCTGCTAAGCCTTTCTCGAAGTTTCTGCTTCGCTCCCATTTTCAGGCTGATTTTCTTCTTAACCCTCTCATTTGGAAATCCAAGGTTCCATTTAAGTATACAGTGTTTGCCTGGTCACCGGCTCTCAACCTGCTGAATCCCAATGGCGCCAATGGTGGCGTCTGAATAAAGCATTTTCCCTGGTGTGTGATATGTGTATGGGGAGTAGTGGGACCCACGAGCATCTCTCTTGCATTGCCCTGCTAGGGTTCTGTGGCACACTTTGTAGCATTTTGTTGGGTGTTTGTACTGTTCCTTGAATGCTTGAGAAGTTGTGCTTGATAATACATGTGGGTTTGGCTGTGAGAAGGATGCTTCAGTTTTGTTGGGATTTGCTTTGTTCAGTTTGCTTTGGGATATTTGGAATGAGCGAAATTCTTAAATCTTCGGAGTTCATGAGCTGCCTTCTTTTCTCTTGAGGGAGAGGATTTCATTTCAGGCATCTCTTTGGGCAATAGTTTGGGTGCTTTCCAAGAATTATCTCTAGCAGATCTGGTAAGGAATTAGAAAACTGCGATTTCCTAGTTTGTAGTGTTGCTGTTTTTGTCACTTTTGGTGATTTCCCCTGTTTTTATACTTCTATATTTCTTTCAAATATAATTTCTTCATTTATCAAAATAAAATAAAATTACAAACCGACTTTCTGTTGTCAGAAGATATATGAAGTAAGTATTCAATTACTGTAAGATATGTAGTTTGACCAAGTAGAAGTGAGATAGCACTCGGCTGTACTTGCCTCCTAGTGTTAGAGATGTTTTAGTTTGAATCCTTGTTGAGACATATTTATTAATGCACTAAAATGAAAAGAAGCTGTCTGTTTGCTAACAACTGAGATATGAGACCATGCACAGCTTGAGCGTGAAATATGCAAATTAAACGAATCCGAAACAGGGCCCGATCAACTTTTTAAACAAAAATAGCTGGGCCGAGCTTAGCCATAGCTCTGTTTCTGCTTTGGTTCATTTGCACCTGTTTGGTTAACACATAATTAGTTTGAACACCTCGTTTGTGCATATAGCCATATTTTTCATTGCTGTTTTCAAAGTATTGCGTTGAAATCACAAGTGACCTTTCGTGAAGTGTTGGCTACGGTAATATTCTTCCCTGGGACAACACCATTCTAATGTAGTCGAGTAACATGTGCTTTTGCAGTTCTTATTACGAATGTGATGTATTCTCGTGAATCACTTGTGCTCTGATTTCGCAGGATAAACCAGAACGCGCTATTCAGATGGTTGGTAAAATGAGACAGTTAAATGTCCAGCCTGATATCAGAACCTATGAAGTGTTAATTTCTTTGTTTGGTAAAGTGAGTGCTCCCTACGAAAAGGGCGATAGGGTGTCACAGGTGGCTGTTTCTAAAAGGATTAAGGCTATAGAATGTGATATGCTGAGACATGGCATTCAGCACAGTCGTAAATCAATGAAGAACTTGGTAAGGACCTATTGTGTGCTTTTCTTTCTCCAACTAACAGTGTTTTCGACTTTTGTATTTCTTCATCTTTCTTAGTTATATTTTCTGTAGTAGAGAGCAGTAAAAGTCGCTCCTGTAGTAGAAAATGAGAGAGAAGGCCTTAAGATGGTCCAGGCGCATACAACATAGGCTTCTTAATGCACCGGTAGTAAGTTTGATGGTATCGGTCTCAATCTAGCCAGGGTAGGGGAGGAATAAAGCTAATTTGAGCATCCACTATACATAAATATATGAAGGAATGTGGCATATGTGATAGAACTTGCATCATACCGCATTGAATGATGGAAAATAATTCATGTAGCTGAACCAAGTGACTGGCACTAAGGCTTAGTTGGGTTGAGTTGTATATTTTCTAATGTGGATCTTCTGTGAGTTTATGTTCGAATTATGTTTACACTTACTGATGTCGTTAGGACTTCGGAGTGGCAACATTAAACCTCTGCTGATACTGTTCTTGTGACTTCTCGTGCTCACAATCAGTTAAGAGTCCCATTGGTGGAAGTACCATGTCCTTAATAGTGATATGTAGGTGGTACTCTGATCACCAACATTTGACGATCCCGTGGTTTAAATGCTTTTTGACTGCTCACTCCCTTCGCACTGTTTTTTATGCCTAATTTCTTTTAAGAATAGAGGACAAAGTGCTGAAGTGCAAAGATTGTCCCAAAGGTTCTCACTTTCTGTATATGATCCATTTCCATGGAAAGGCACTCCAGACATCAAGAATACTCTTTTTAAAGCGAGTGCTCACAGAGGTGGACGGTGTTAGTAATGGCTCTTTTAAATGATCAAGAGCTCACATCTCTCTCTCTCTCTCTCTCTCTCTCTCTCTCTCTCTCTCTCTCTCTCTCATGCTTTCTTCTTCTTCATTGTTTTCTGCTGTTAGCACCTCCATCTTATTCAAATCTCAGTGAAGCTGTCACCCAAATTTTAAAGTTTCACTAAGAAAGACTATCAACAACTAGAACTCATTTGTCAAACAAACAACACTCTACTCCATATCTCAAATACAAACGGAGAAATGGACCCTGCTAAGATTGAATCTGTGCCTTGGGCTTTTGTACGTGTTGGAGACTCACCAATGGTGGTGACGGAGTACGGGAAGGGTTTGTGGGGTAGGGGTTAGGAAGAGATAGAGGGATGGAGGCTAGATCGGGTTTCATGATCACTCTCCTCCTGTCTCGTGTCTTTGATCGATGAATTTTCAACCGTGCAACAGTCAAGAAATCACATCAAGAAAGTAATTGGTCGCATGATGTTGAGGTTAGGGGTGGCAATAATAGACCCAATCCAATTAATCCAATCCAAAATAAATTAAAATTGACCCAATGGGTTAACTCAATAAGACCCAATAAGCTATTGGGTTTAATTGGATAAACCCAATAAAACCCAATAAGTTATTGGGTCTTATTCGTCTTCTTAATTTATAAGCTTCGTCTCGACGCCTTTCACACCATAACCGTACCTATGAGTGGCAAAAATGAACCAAACCCAATTAACCCAACCCAGAATATAATTAAAATTGACCCAATGGGTAAACCCAATAAGACCCGATAAGCTATTGGGTTTAATTGGATAAACCCAATAAAACCCGATAAGCTATTGGGTTTATACCCAACCCAACCCATAGACCCAAATTGCCACCCCTAGTTGAGGTGTATTTATGCAGCCAATGCGAAAGGGTTAATTCACTGGAAGCAAGCGCAAGTTCTTGCAAGTAGTGTAGGGAAGAGAAATGAGGAAGAAGCTGTGGTGTAGAGTTGGAGAAGCGGAATGCAACGAGCTAAAAGGTCCAAAAAAGTTGTATCAAAACCCTAAAGTTTGGATATCTATATTTTACACCCTCATTTGGTAGTATGTGGACAAAATATCCTTGTTTTCATTTGGTAAGTGTGCTTAGGTCTTCTAAACCAAGTCCTTCCATCTCCCACCTCAGGAGTACTGTTGTTAATACAGGGGAATCCTTTGGTCTCTGTTGTGTATTTTTCGTTCGACTGGGAGAAATGCAGAAGGTGAAAACTTTGTGGAACTAATGTGCATTTCACCCATCTATTTCTGAATAAGGAGAATAAAGTGTATATATAGATACTATATGTACCACGTTTGCTGTTTACTTATGTGCAACATTTAGTGACCCCGTTCATGCCTTTGACCGATGACTGGAAGTTTAGATACTAACATCATGCTACAGCTTAGTGTGTTGGCTTCACACTTGCTATTTCTTGGTTGTCTCCAGCTGAATACGCTTGGAAGAGAGGGGATGATAAAGGAGCTCCTCCAATACGTACATTTGGCAGAAGATATGTTCTCATGCCATGGCTCATTTCTAAACACAACAACTTATAATACGGTACTGCATTCACTTGTTGAGGCCGGGGAGGTAAATACTTCATACAATCTGGTGATTATGTTGTATAGGTGTTGGCTCTGTCACACCACTGTCTTGTACTTTATGGGGATACTGACGCTACTTTTGCTCATGATTCAGCGTCAGATGGCAGTACAGATTTTCAAAAATATGTTATCATGTGGTTATCGGCCAGATGAAGTGACTTATAATGTGATGATTGACTGCTCCAGCATTAGCAGGTCTTTCAAATTTGCTTGTGCACTGGTGTCCATGATGATCCGTGACGGTTTCTGTCTGGAAACGCCGACTTACACTACTATCATGAAGGTATTATCGTTAGCTAGCATATCGTAATTTGTGAAAATGTCAGGATTCACATTATATGTCTTGCATTTGTGTTAGTTGACTAATAATTTCTAATCTGCTAAAGCAAGTACTATCATTTAAGAGAATAAGTTTCCCGTAGGTGCTACCACACTTGTACCTTAGACCTACTTGTTTCCTTAAATTGTCTTCACTTAAATCGTGAGATGTTAAAGGAATTTGTTGGATCATTGGTCTTGTGGAATTATATCTTCCATTCACAATTCTAAATTTGTTGCTTGGGATTTTGGAACCAGAACAAGATTTCTTAATTCAGCCAAAAGTGTAGAAAGTTACGCTATGATCCTGGATCTTTTGTTTCCTCAAATTGTTGAAGAAACGAAAAAGCATTGTTCAAGTATTCCACCTGTACCTTGTTTGTTTGAAGCTGGAATACTAAAATATTGGCTTGCCTGGACTTTGTGACATTACATCAGAACAGCAATTTGGTCATCTGTATAAACTACATAACAAATGAAACAAAAGAGAGGCGATATTCCAATTTCGTTGCCATTAGTATCTCACATGTGGTTGCTTGCCAGAAGTTGGGGATGGAGAGAGTGAACTGGAAGGGCTTAACAGCCCCATCGGACATGGCCAAGACCAATGCTACCTGGACTATTTTGATCGCCAGAGTTTTCTCATTATTCCAATTGGTCAAGAACTCTCATCCCTTTACTCTTGGATTGATACAAGTTGTATATGCATTTGATTTTGGTCCGAAAAATAACCATTCAAAATGAGTGACCATTCCATTTCAACCTGCATAACTTCAATCAAAAGATAGAATGGTTACTTTTTTGATATAATATGGAACTTCGTAGTCCGTAAGAATTTGTTTATTCAATAAATGCTCTCATATAATGATGATAAATGATACATTGCTTTGTTTCATTGTACTCCCTCTTGTAACCATCGTTTCATTATTCATAGTTGTTGATACCGCCATCTTGCCACCATGCATTTCTCCAGTATTTCATGTTTGGTCATGCCTTTGGCGATCAAATGGCCATGTTCTCAGATTTGCACAGTAGAGCTGATAATGTTTTTATGGTTGCTTATTTGAAAGCTCAAATATGAGATGGGATTAAATGATTCCATGAAGTTGTTCAAACTTATGATTGGCACTTCAATTCTGCTTGAAATGCTACCACGTGTTATGTGAGTTGTACCAAACCCTATTCATTGCCAGCCTTCTTATAATGGAAGAAAATTCTCAGATTCCGCTGGCAAGTAGACAATTGTTACAGCCAATGCGTCTGCTGAAGCAAGGACTCGGTGAGGGGATAGAAGCTGATGCATTGTTGTTCAACAGCATTCTCAAAGTAGCATCTTACAAGGTAATTTGATATTACTTTTCAGTCTGAATATGTGATTAAGTGTGATTCGGAGTTCCAATCTGTCTGTACATGCCTGTGTTATGCCTCGTTGGGGGTGGGTGGGCACCTTCAAGGAGTCAAGTAGTTCAATAGATATTGTTAGTCTCGGTTAAACGCATACTAATACATTACATAGGTGTTCCCTTGTCTTGTAGTTGGGATAGTACGATATCTGTTATTGAAGGAAACACTCTTTCCATTGCCTATGTTCATCTTTACCATCTAAACTGAAACTGACTAAAGTTACTGAAGCAGAAAAACCTTTATTTAATCGAACGTCTTCTTGTGGGGATGCACGACGCGAAAGTCCGGCCTGATTCATATACTTGTAGCATTGTTTTCACTGCATATGTGAATAGTGGCTTCTTCAACACTGCAATGGAAGCTCTTCAGGTTTTGAGCATGCAAATGATTTCTGAAGAATATATTGCGGATGATGAGAAAAGGAGATTTTTGGAGGAGCATTTTATTTATGCAGAAGACTCGGAGGACGCTGAGTTTCGAATACTGAAGCTCTTCAAAGACAAAGAGGATCTTGCATTTTCCCTTCTGAATTTAAGATGGTGTGCTGTTAACGGGAAGCAGATTTCATGGGAACCCAAGGAAAGTGATTGGACCAAGAGACTTTTTATTCAGAGAAGATTTTCAGCCTGTCAAAGAACAAATAGAATAAGGAAGGGTATATCCAAAACATTTTTTATTCAGAGAATATTTTCAGTCTGTCAAAGAACAAATAGAATAAGAATAGTTCGAAGAAGGTTACCTAACAGGGGAAAAGAAAGGAAAAAGGGAAGTTTCCCTTCTGAATTAGTAGATTTGTTTACTCCGAGGGTTCTCTACGTCAATTGGGAACCTAGGGGGGTATAGTTCGAAGAAGGTTACCGAAAAAGGGGGAAGAAAGGGCAAGGAAAAAGGGAATGTTCCCGTCTGAATTAGTAGATTTGTTCAGTTTATCTAAAAAGGGCAAAGAAAGGTCAAGGAAAAAGGGCAGGTTCCCTTCCGAATTAGGAGATTTGTTTAGTTAGTGTACCGAATGAAATGTTTGAATATTGTCTTTTTCTATTTTAATCCTATGATAGTGATTGTTTATTGTTTATAATTGTTGAATAGTAGTATGAAAATATTCTCAATTTAAATAGAATGTTTTATAAAGCATATAAAAATTTATAATATATTTATTATTTATATTAAATTTATCATAGTATTTATTTAATTATTTCTTAATAGCTACTTAATTATGTTTTATCTCGATTCTTAATTTTAATATACTTTATTATTTATATTATTAATATACTATAGAGCACTTATTCAGTTATTCAACAGAAGTGGAAGCATACTCTCGTAATTTTTTTTTTTCAAAGAATAGTGCGCTTCTCAATAAAAGGAAGAAATATTGGCACAAGCTATAGATTTTCACTGAAATTCCATAACTCTGATCGGAGATGTTTGTTTTTTAGGTACATTTCGATAAGTTTGAACTATCGCATTTACTCCTCTCTCGCCCAGCGGCTTTTTCAATCCAAGAAGTGATATTTACCCAAGTTTCGAAAAGTCTGAGAAATAATCGTTGAGAATTAAAAAAAAATTAAAAGAACAAAGTAGTAGAATAAAAAAATTGATTTTAACTAATACATATAAACATAAATATAATAATTTCATATTATATTGTAATCACATATAGTGTATACAAAATTGACATAGAATTCCAAAATTTCTTTAAAAACTCAAAAATGTATTAAATTTAAACTTAAATTTCTTTTGAATTACATTATTTTAAATATACAAAGAAAAATAAAAAGGAGAATGAAAAAAAAAATAAATTCATATATTTTTCAAATGGATCAAATTGTCAAAAATATTGGTTTTAATTATTAAGCTTTAGTTTAAGTCTAATTTGATAAAATATTGTTTGTTTATTTTAAGTATCGAATGCTGAAGTCTATAAACAAGTGTGTCTGAACAATTAAGAAGCAATATCTGTAAGATGAAAGTTGAATCAGTAAAACTTTTTGGTTAATAAACTGAATGAATTGTCAGAATGTTGTCTTTGGTCAATTTTAACCATTTGATAGAAATTGTTTGATGTTTGTAATTTTTGAATATCAATATCAACATTGTCTCATTTTAAGAAGAGAGTTTACATCGTAAATAAAAATTATTATATATTTATTATGTATATTAAATTTATTATTATTATTATTTACTTAATTATTTTTATACAGTTACTTATTTTTATATTACCCTCATCCTTAATTTTATTCTAATTTATTATTGAGATTATTATTTGATATATATTTTCTATGTTTTAGATTTTAAAAATTATTTATTCGTTTGATATTTATCAAATAAATTATCAATCGTATTTTAAATGAGACATGCAGTTACATTTAGAATAAGAACAAAGTTATAAGAACAAAGTTCTAGAATGAGCTTATCTAATTTTCAAAAAAATAAAAGTTATAAGAACAAAGTTGCAGAATGAAAAAAAAATATATAAGAATAAAATTTAGAATAAAAAAGAAAATTATTAGAACAAGGTAGTAGAATAAAAAAAATAGTTTTAATTGATGCATATAAAACACAAATATAATCTCATATTATATTTTAATCATATAATTTATCTAAAAATAATTTAATTTAATATACAAAATTAACAGGTAAATGAAAATATTGCTGTAAAAACTCAAAATTCTAATAATATAAATTTAAAATTTAAGAACTTAAAATTATTTTATAAAATTTAAAATTTATAATGCTAAATTTTATTTTATTAAATTAAATGTACAAAGAAAAGGAAAGAAAAATAAAAAAAGAAAGAAAAAGTAAAATTTAAATGCATATGAAAGGAAAAAATTTATCCAAAATGAGTTTCAGATGTTGGTTTTAACCAATAAACTTTAGCTTTAAATTTGATTTGACGAGACAATTTAAGTTGCTTTTTAAATCTGAAAAAAAAATATTATCAAACGATCTAATTTATAAATTGTCTGATTGAATGAATCAGACGAAACCCCATTTCAGATGTTCATTTAGCTCAAACAAACACTATCTAAGATAATTTAAGTTGCTTTTAGATGTAAAAGAAAAAAAATTAACAAAGGATCTAACTTCTAAATTGAATGCGTAAGTCAGACGAAATTCACTTTTAGATGTTCAATAAGCTCAAATAAAGAGCATCTTAATATTTTAATTAGAAGCATAATTTGAAATTCCATCCAACATGTCAAACATGACTCATATTCTATGATTAGCAGAAGAATTTAATAAGAAATTAGACCCTCAATGCCTAAATCTAAGGGGAGAGAGAGAGAGAGAGAGAGAGAGAGAGAGAGAGAGAGAGAGAGAGAGAGAGAGAGAGAGAGAGAGA